>OZ026625.1:76022799-76035299 GCA_964020975.1 Hermodice carunculata | reverse complement strand
CCATGTTTTGACATACTGCAGAGTTACTGAGTGCGCTCTGGGTACGATGTGTCAAAAGCTGCTGACTTGGACAGTGATCTCTGCAATTGTAAACATGCTGGTACTTAAACTACACGTTTGTTTCTGAAAGTGAATCAAGTGTCGCTATGACAATCCTAAACACAGGCTTTTGTGAAAATTCAAAAGAAAGTTAACAAACTGGAAATCTGGATGGGAGTCATCCCTACATCTGATTTACCCTCCCACTTTCTCAGTGTGCCTTCATGTGGCCACCTTTACTGCCACTAATATTTCTACTCACATGGCCATTTACTTTTTATTCATTATTATCATTTGATAGCAGCACAAGTTTTTTTTAAGCTCATCTTTTCTTGATTGGTGCATGAGATTACAATGACGTACTAATCAATGCTATGTACCACATCCATGAAACTCATCGAACGTCCATGAAAAACAGTTTACAATGATACTGAAGAGGCACAACGTAAGTCAGATTCTACTGTACTAGATCAAATATTGTATTCAAAATATTACGACATAACAGTGTTCACATTTCAAAGGATCTATGGCCGTCAATTATGAAATCCAACTAATTTAGAATCTCCTTTATTCGAGTAAAACATCTTACCAAGTAACTAGTACTTGGTTTAACCAGTTGTGCCACATCATCCGATGCAAATGCACCCTAATTCTGAACGCCTACATGGCCAACCTTCACTTTATGCCGGTGAGAACAAAATCTGGTTTACACATGTCCAGTCGCCACTGAAACGTCCCTATATTTTGCCACAAATTGCTTTTTGTACATCCTGAAACACGATTTATCAATTTGTCGCAACACATTTACATCTTCTACCCCACCTCTCTGGAACCTATTCCCCTTGATTACGCTACCTGGCGCCTTCATTACAACTACGGTCCTTTAACATTTTAATTGCCAATTCGGACAAAAATCGATGTGCTGTGGAGGTTGCCGACACTATGAGAAAGCATAATGATAGTTTAAGTGGATTCCCTTGTTGCGTTTTGGGTGCCTGCTGCCAAAAGCGCTACCGACGAAGCCGCAGAGTTAGACAAAACTTGACCCTGAAAGAGTTGAATAGAGATTTTGAGAAGTTATATCTGTATTAACGTGCTTTTCATACACCTATTGGTACTTAGTATTTGCTGGACAACATTTAGTATGACTGTAATGTGAAATTTTAGTTTTTTCCATGCTGTCTATACTTTAAACCATGCCAACTCATGTGGTTCGTGTTATCATAAATGTACCGTATTTAATTTAGAGGACCATACTGCAATTAGCTACTTTTATAACTGGTATAAATAAAACTACATTGGCTAAGCTGGCTCTTCTTTGAACTGTTAAACAATGAGTGCTACAATAATACCATAGCCTGTGTTTATGATAACTAAGGAAAACGTTCATCTTTAAACAGTAGTGCTGTTGCACCAATCGTACTGAAATAATTGGATTATGTCACCTTCCGTGATAATTACCTGAGAAAGGAGAAAAGCTCATGTTTCTAATCAGAACAGCGATTTAAGCTAGGCGATTACTATGTGTGTGCAATATTCAAGGAAAAACCAAGGACATCATTCTTGCAGATGTTTGGATGAGTGAACTGGCTCCATTTCCCCAAAGTAATCTCAACTGACAGACATAATTTCACGTTTTAATGAAATGTACACGTTCAGAATGAACTTTCGCTTCTCCCTCCGCGCTTTGTTTCAACTAAGCAATTATTCATGAGTGTGCTAAATGTTTACAGTCAAACAAGCTTTACCCCTAGCTAAGTGTCATTTTAGACAATGAAGGTGAGACAGCAGCTGTAAACAATGACTCCACTTGGGTGTGTGAAGGGGTGAGTTGCACGCGCCGTATGATTGTAGAATATTGGCATAAATAAATAACATTTCGTACGATGCAATCAATTGGTTATGTTAGTATTTTGGTCGCTTTGGGAAGGACAGTACGTGAGGTTTTCCCAGGAGACCACAATGCTTTTTAAGCAGTAGCCTAAAAACCGTTTGGTGTTTCATAAGTGGGAAGAGAATTGTAGCCTCGTAATCAGAGAGGGCAGTAAAAGTGATCGATAAGAACGCTAGAGTTGACAGGCAAAATAAAAGGCGCTATATCTCAACACTTCTCAGCACCCGGTCGATCGTTTTCTGCTGTGTCAGGTTAGCAGTGAGCAAAAATGAGTCTCTTAGGGTACAATATATCCTCCTTAAGCACATATTTCATTACGATAACACTTCTCATTAAAAAGGTCTTCACCCCTAAACAAACGGGACAGCAAGAGTATTGACCGTAGAGAGATTGCAAGACACTCAAGTGCTTTGTCGAGCGTCTGAAAATAAAACGCCTTGGGATGAATCGGACAATACAATTACCACGAGACTAAAATCTCCGTGTCATCAGCAAACCCGCTTCCTTAGCAATGTCTGCACATATAACACCCAGACCATCTGGGCCAAGCCATCGTGCTAGTGGGTGGCGTCAGAATAGAAGTGTTTCTTACAGACTGAGTATCTGTTTCACCTTATTTATTGGGCTTCTCATGCGGTATACATACACCATTATATATACAATGAAAGAGATACGTGTTGCTACTGCGTCGGAAAGGTGGCGCGTTCTATGCTGGGGGGGACTGCTTGATAACTTCGATCATGAAATAGGATAAGGAAAGGATGGTCCTAAGGAAATAACGAACACAATACTAAATGAAACTATTCCTACAAGCAAGACCATTTATGATCTGCATACGAAACACCTACATTTGGTCGCCCAGCTGCATAAACCCCCACATGAAATGATTAAAATGCATAGAAAAAGGTTAGATGCATGGGCTAACAATATGTAATTGTAATTATTTTTAGTCTAAAAAGAACTTTAGCTTTCAAAAGCAGATTTCCGGTTGTTTCATAGAAACGTCATCATGTCCATTGAAGAGTGAAGGGACATTTCAGTATTACAGGGACTGACCAATACTTAGTTTAAACGTATTTTATTTTTTCCAGATATACAAATAAAATATTCTCATCGACAATGAACAATTGGGAAGAGGGCTTAGCCGTATATAAACCCCTCTCGTGGAAGTACAGTCAACAATTAAACAGGACAACAACAGACACACAATCGCTGCAGAGTGAGGCAGGGCCTACCGAGTTGCCGCGATACAAGAGTGAGAAGACATCACAGTTGTACAGGGACGGATGGGGGGGGGGGGGGGGGGGGTCATTACGCTCACAGTAATTAAAAGTTTTGTTAACTAGGTACATATTTCAGATAAGGTTTCGAGTAAGAAAATCAATTAGTTCAATAGCCGATTCCTGCTTGTGAGAATCTTTTAGAGAGCACAATGAAATCTTGACTGCAGACAAAATATGGGCGTTCTCTGTCAGCTTGCAGTTAGGAGAACCATACCGTACAGTTTGCAATGTAAAAGGAGAATACAATGAAATGATATTGTGTAGTTGGGATCGTATAGCAGTATACTTGGACAAGGAAAAATGAAATGCCAAGCATCCTCATTACTTGCACCACATTGACAACTGGCATGTGTTTTGACACCAGTCTTGAACAGATGGGAATTCAGCTCACTGCTACCAAAGCGAAGGCGAGTAAGCAATACAGATCTATGTCTCTCATCAAGATTGCAATGCTCTGGATGCTTTTCGGTCATCCAAAGTGATCACGTAATCTCAATTCAAATATAAGTAAAGATGTCAAATTTCGAATTCCTAAAGGTAATTTATTCCAGAGGCCTGCAGTTGACGGAAAGAAAGATTTGTTAAATAAATAAGTGCGGACTATGAAATGAGGCAGATCATATATTTGTGGAGCATTATTATGTGTAGGAGATTGATTCACATCATCTGGAATAATAGATTGCAAATAGTTAGGTTCTAATTCATGAACTATTTTATACGTTACATTAGTGGTGATTTGGCCTCTTTCCTATGAGTGACCCGGGTTTGCCATCCAAGCTCTCCATACAGTTTAGCATTCGATGTGCTGTGCATCGCGCTGGTAACTATACTTGCAGCGGTCAACTGATTGTTTTCATGTTTATCAGCATCAGTTGACTGATCCATACTTGATGCAATGGAAAAGCATTTTAAAATCAGATATGTACAACTCATATAGTTATGCTCTGAAAACACAAGTATTATGACTTCATGTTCGAGCTGCATTGAGTTATAATCTGTAGCTTCATTAAATTACTAAAGAATCAGCTGACGATATATTGCGGGCGAATGCCAAGTCAGGTAAAATAAGAAACAGCCATACCAGTTTTTTGTTGTTGTTGTTGTTGTTGTTGTTGTTGTTGGTTTTTTTTTTTTTTTTTTTTTTGTTTGTTTGTTTGTTTTTGTTTCGTTTTTATTCATTTTAACGGAAATGATATACTTTTTTTCAAGTTTGTCCATGTCATTGCAGACCAATCGAGTTAACGGGTTAACGTGCACAGCTTTTATCGTGTGGGCTAAATGAATTCAGATACTGGTCAGAAACAGCTGTCACTGTCAACCTTGTATATCAGTTAAGTCCATATTTTACTATTTTGCGTTTCCCGTAATAGGGAGAGCGTTCATCAGCGGACAAAACTAAGAATTTGCACCTGAACCTCCTTATAATGTGGTAGAAATTGGCATACTCTGAGCTACTAAAGTGTATTTTGCGGAGATAATTGTAAGTTTACAGCCATTAACACACATTTGTATATCGACATCAAGGCACATTTGAGGTGAAATGAAAGGAGCGTTATCTTGGTAATAAAGCTAATGGGTGACTGTCTCAGGTCAGGAATGAATTTTGTTTCATTGGCATTGAAAGCTAAGTGTTGATGTTTTGTTAATTCTCGAATCTCTGCCTAGTGCAGTATTTGACTTTGCTCACATTGTTTAGCTGGTATTTATAAATGCATATAATTTTAATATAAACAGACAGTCCATATATTTTTTTTCATGTTATACACTTTCATGCTCAGACTGAAGCTCAATGTAAAACAAAACCATCAGAAACGGGTGCATTGGCTAAATGTGCAAGACTAGTTTAGATCTGTTTCCATATTTTATGTGCGTCATTGCATTTAGTGGGATTGAACTTCCCAAGGTCAACTTAGCTGTAAAGAATCCTGATGTGACCTTCCATACCTGTGGGGCAAGCACTGTAGTTTACGTTTGCTGATTGGTAAATGCCCACCGTCTCAACGTGTGTCATTGTCATCCCCGAGGGACATTATACCATACATTGGCATGCAACATTTCTAATTTAATAATGCCACAAATGTCTGACATTTTCCATGTAGCCTTATTATTTTTAAATATAAGCATGTCATCGATCAGCTCTTACTGAGCATGTTTCTGAGTAACGTTTTACAATTGTGATTGCCTACAGCAACTTAGTCTCATTTCAAACTGAATCGACAATCGTGTAATACGTTATTTTCTTCTACTGAATGTTTAAATCTTAGTGTTATAACTATGCCAGCCTAAAGGATGCGTTCTGCAATTTTAGCTTTTTTGAATTCAACGTACTCAATACTGTTTGGCACGGTTTGCAAAATCATTTGCACCGGCTTCTTGATTAACTGCTTTTACATTGGTAATCAGTTTAAGGATACAGAGAACTTTCTTTTATAGTAAATCACTTTTAGCCAGCTTGTGTTTGGGTCATTTCGAAACTTTAAGCAGCTTTACGTCGCAAATGTGGTAATGATTCCCTCTGAAAATGTAATTCAGACAAATTTGCTACAACTAAAAGCATGACTACCTGCACATCTACTGGGTAAGGTAGCTGGGTGGAACATAATAATCTGGAATAGGGTTGACCGTTTAAAGGTATAATTCGACAAAAGTCGATGTGAGTTGTGTGGTGGCATATAAGTGTCATTATAAAAAACATACAAACAAACAAAACACGAAAAGCAGCTTGTAAAGTATTGGTATGTAATACCCCGGAGTACCGCCATATGTTAAGACATACCTGTGTTAATATATCGACGCCCTCTGCTTGTTCTACGGGCCCAACTTTAAACACCTATATAGAAGTTATTTCCAAAAACTGGAGATGTTGCAACGTGCTACAATTAGGAAATGCATAGGCATTGCGAACGTTCTCGTCAGTCCTAATTAGTAGCTTTTGATATGCTTAAAGTAAAAGAATTGATCAAAATAGAGACAACCTCAATCGTGCAGCGTGTTTAAAAAGTTGAGTGAATCCAATTATAAAAAGCCACCTTCTTCCCTTTAATCTGAATACATATATGACGACCAGGTGTCTCTCATCTCTGATAGGCATATCTAATCCTCTTATTGACACGGTCATTCATTATGGTGTTTCCCTAGTTAGTGTTATTCTTCGTGTTTCTAGGTGCCTGCACACCAGCGGAGGCGGCACATGCAGTACTCAAAATTGTAAACGCCTTGAGGTCTCTATTAATGAGGGGGGTGGAGGATTTTATGAAACCAGGGCCTCTAGGCAGTCTCTTGTAACACTGCTAACTCGAGCCTTCTGATAATTTTCGCTCATACTTTTAACCCCTTGATTTAAGGCATCACCCAGGAGTTTGATTTCCGTTAAGTTTTATCTTAATCAGTTTCATATATGATTTGTATGTATGCATACCGTATTCTGTATTCCATATTATTTATATGTGCGTATGATTTATATAATATTATCTCTACTTGCGAAGTTACAATAAAATTATTATTACTGCTGTTGTTGTTGTTGTTCTTCTTCTCATAATTAGTAGTAGTAGTAGTAGTAGTAGTAGTAGTAGTAGTAGTAGTAGTAGTAGTAGTAGTAGTAGGACAGCTGAATTGTAACCCAGTTTTATGACGTACGCGTATTCCCACTTAGTTTTAACAGAATGGTACTCTAATATTGAATCATGTGGAGAGGGACAGTGTATATTATATCAACCAGGCAGAAGACAACAACGTTTCCGTCTTGGATATACCTTTATATTTTTCTTGTTAAGTAGACTTATTCTATTATTTTCTGCTCTTTGTTCACTATATTTGGATTTTTGCTTTCTGAGTATGAGTCTTACTTTAGTGAAATGTCCGCAGTGTGTGTTTTCATGTAACCATTCTTTACCCGTGAACACACGTTCCGTTTTCTTGTGTCCTTATGTGGATCCTTAACTCAAACGGGGCCAGAATGTGTATATTTCTGGGTAGTCTTTGGTGATGTAAGGGTGAGACATAGAATCAACCTGTAAATCTGATGCACACTCCAAACCTTCTTAAATGGATAGTCTCTTGGCTTTTGTACACACAAACACACACGCACACCCACTCACAATTCTATGTATATATACGTACGTACATACATACATAAAAACGGACATCTACACAGACCACAACCAAATCTTCCGGCTCGTTAAGAGTGCTTTTTCTCTACCACCTTAGATATGTTTTTTTCAAATGCTGCATCGTAAAAAATAGAAGTTAAAAATATACCTTTTGTTCTGAATTTCAAATCGAGATTCCTTATATACGCCCACAGCTAACACGAGTATCATTTTGCCAAAAACGATAGAAGTCCAAGGCTGCAAGTACAGTATTCAGCAAGCAAATTGATTGATCTGTAGAATTAAGGTTTTCTAGACGTGTCTCACTTTTCCTTGTCGCATCTTTCTCCAGTCCCCGTTAAGCTCTCTAATTCATTTTTGGTGTTTGTGTTGACCTCACTGGACCTCTATCCTCCGGCAAGGCATGTTAAAAACCAAATAAGTTTCCATATGATTCCTGCGTGCCTTTACTTGGTCATGGGCGTACTAGGGGGCGGGGGTGTTGTTAATTATTTCTTGTGTGTGTGGTTTGTTTGTTTGTTTGTTTTTTGTTTGTTTGCTTGTTTGTTTGTGTTTTTGTTTTTTTGTTTTTTTTTTTTTTGTTTTTTTTTTTGTTGTTTTTTTTTTGTTTTTTTTTTGTTTTTTTTTTTTGTTTTTTTTTTTTTTTTTGTTTTTTTCGTTTTGTTTTGTTTGTTTGTTTGTTTTATTTTGTTTTTTGGACAACTGGAAAGCCAATCGTCATGAGCAGCAACATTATCGTTGTAGTCAGACATATTGTCTTTACGGTTTTCCGTATCATTATCGATGCTTTTCAATGTATCTTTGCTGTCTGCCGAAAACAAGGCCATCTGGCTTTCTCAACTGATGTTGGAAACACCACCGAGTGCTATGTCCGATTCCACAGGTTAAAACTGTGACACTGGTGTCGTGTGTCAATAATATTATATGTTGTATGTTTGCAGGAGTAAGTTTTAATGGCCCAGTAACAATAAACGTCAATGTGACTGACTCAACTGTGTGCCTACGTTTACTCCGCCCGTCCACAGTCTTCTATTGCCACGTGTCCTAATTCCGCTTGCAACAGCACATAATTTTAACGACTTTCATTCCCACCTGTTCATTACTCTCACCTTTCGTCAGTAAAGTCGCACATGATTTAAGTTGTTCTTTAAAATTCTCTGTCTCTCTCTCTCTCTCTCTCTCTCTCTCTCTCTCTCTCTCTCTCTCTCTCTCTAGCTGTATATATATACATATATATGTATATATATGTATATATATAATTATATATATATACATATATATATATATATATATACATATATATATATATATATATATATATATATATAGTGATTAGGTGCGTAGATACAGTATTATCTTTATTAAAAGCATTTAAGTTGCCATTGGTTCATTCCATAAGCGGTGAGAGGCGTTTCAATCACATCATGTGGGGAACAATTTACCAGATACCGCAGTCCTACCGTCTGTTCTCTATAGCATAAACAGAGATGCAGCATGATGTTAAAACTTGATTTTATAGTAATTTCGGTATTGGAAACTAAACTTTCTTCTCGACTACCATTGCCAAGACCACAGTGTCTGGCCAATATGCATGACACAGTTGAGTAGGATTACTCACTCTTACTCAATTGTCTCCAAAAACCTGTCGGTCTCAGCGGCACTAATCTCTGACTTTGTAAGGATCCAATGGAACTCCCGTTGCAGCTCCCTTGTTCTTCCGTCCTTTCTGGCATCACCTACATGAAGGAAGCAGGGTGGGCAGGTGCACTTCTCTGGTGGTGGAGAAGTAGGTATATTTACTATTATGTTACTTATCATCAGTCTGAGTGAGGAGGCAACATCTAAAGGGAAACCTCAGAAGTAAGTGAACTTGAAGCCGCCAACAGCAGAATCCTGGCCAAAGCCTGGAAACTGTCCTTAGTGAGCAGCAAGGGACAACACTGGGCCCTTCTGTAAAATCACCCACATGTCAACCTCATGCGTCGACTCTGCCATTCTTTAGGCCTTGGGGATATAACAAGACCGTTGTGTCGAGGAAAACATGGTACGTGCAGGAGGGCCAGTTATATGGTTCCGAGAGGCAGTGTCCATAAAATGGGTCTGCCAGATCTGAGCCCTGGGACACCGTAACAACAGCTCGACACAAGTCTGAAAGGCGGATTTAGACCTACTCTTGGTAAACCAACCGATAAACTGCACCCGAGTCTAAACCCCATGGCGTCATAAACTGCAACATGATGGATGCCCTGAGGGGACAAGGGAAGTCTAATTGAGAAGTATCAGGAACCTTTGCAAAACAGCCAGCTTCCAAGGAGCCCAACAAACCTTAAGAAAGGAGGATCAAAGCGCCCCTTTAGCAAATCTATCTGTGACCGATTAAGGGAAATCTTTGTTGTTGATGTGCTGTGTGATAACTTGCCAAGCATGGAAGTTTAGTACTTGAGGGTTTATGTAGTACATGCTTTTGTGCAGATGCACTTAAGTTAGGGCCATGAAGTAAACATAACATAGGCTCGATGCTTGATTCCATGAGGTCCAGGAACCAATCTCTTCTCAGTTACCCCAAGGCTACCAGGATCAAATTATAGACATGAGACAAAAACTTCCACAGGACCATTGGGAGGATCTGCAGAGGCACAGAGGCATATGCCCAATTGTTCTTGCAGTTCATGATCCACTGCTACGGCCTAGGGATCTGGGAGGAGTGACATGTAAACTTGAAGTTTTGCATTAGTGCTTGTTGCGAACAGATCCACGTGTGGGTTCCCCACTTGTCCCACATGGCCTGAATGACCCTTGGGTGGAACAAACACTCTGTCCCTTGCAGCTGCCCCCTTCTCCGGAGTTGGTTGTCCAGGACATTTTGCTGTGGCAGCACATGCCTCACATGCGTGTAGATACCATGTCCAGAGCCCCATCATATGATGTGGGAGAGTGATCTGCCTTGCCAGTTGAGGTAGGCAATCACAGTCCTATTGTTGCACATAACAAGGATGTGTTTATGACCCACGAGGTCCTGAAAGTGAAAGAGCGCAAGCCGTATTGCCTCTACTTCCAACCAGTTTATGTGATGGGAAGCAAATTGCATGGACCCAGTGCCTGACGCCATTTGGCCCTGCACCTGGGCTCTCCACTTGGACCAAGATCAGTCCATCTGAATGGGCACCAGTATGTTTACTGACATGAATTTCTCGCCAAAGGTCCACCAGAGGGCTCTTGGGAAGGTCAAATGGGTGTTACTTGTACTAATAGACCTGGCCTGAAAATGTGCACTCCAGATACTTCCATGAAGTCTCAGTAAGAGTCAGACGCTCTGAGGTTTGCCCGACTTCTACACTTTAGCAAACCAATTGCCCTTCTCAAAACATTCTCCACTCTTCCTGGGCCCTTGTGCTACCATATTGATGATGCAGGTAAGAGGATCAGTGGGATAAGCCTGAGAGCCATGCTCTGGGCAAAGTGGCAGCCAAGGACAAGAGCCAACAGACCGAGTCAGTGAAAGCCTTGGTCCTGGTGTGCTCAACAGAGTGGGCCTGAAGGTCCTGTTCCCTTGTCCAAGATAACCAGAAGTCAGTGGCTCCATGGGAACCCTGCTGCGGCAAATCTTTGCGGTCAGCTATTTGTAGAATTTAGCTACTAGGAGCAAGAAGGGGATGGGGGTGCTCTGCCATGCATCCTCCAGGGACAAGCCCTGGCAAGACATGAGGTTGCCCTGCACCCCTCTGTTGTTAGTGGCAGCACAGTTTGGTTGCATACAAGGCTGTGAATAAGGGCTTTGCCATATTTAAAGCACCACGGCAGAGTTGGGGTGATATCCATGGAGGTGGGAGCAAGTTCCATCTGCACCAAAGAAGCCACAGAGCTTGGCCGCTGAGAGCCTCTAAGGCAGCATAAAGGTCGGCTTTGAATTTTACGGGGAAAAAGGTTTTGCTGTATGTCAGATAATTGATGAAAATGAAATGCAAACCAGTGGAGATATATCATGGTGGGAATAGTAATACTGGCTTCATAATTATACAAATAGTAGCAACAATGCCACATCCTCAATTTTATCCAGAGTACAAATAAACAAACAAACAAACAAATATATCCATTAATTAATTGACGGACCATCAACAACCCAATCACTGCCTGTGGGTTCAGTAAAATGTTAGGCCCAACACAAGTTTATTGATTGCAACTTGCACCTTTTAAATGTTGCTGCTCTATTCACTATGTACTCTACAAGTCGCAATGCCAAAACAGCCCAGGGCCTACTGCTGGGTTTTTTTTTGTTTTTGTTTTTATTTATTCAGATAGATATTTAGTGGGCCTACAAGGCAGCAAACTAGAGCGATATGCACAAAAGGAAAAAAAAAGCAGGGGTGAAGTAAGCAGGTTGTTGGTATAATATGTGTATACACGCTTATATAATGTGTAAGCCTATATGTGGGGTAAAGGAAAAACAAATAGTAAAATCCTTACACATTGAGAGGGAAAGTATGCCACTACATCGGAAAGATCAATTTTAGTATTTCATAAAGCAGATATGAAAACTAATCCCCAAAAAGATATGTATGGGGCCTAGGCAAATTACGTATCTCATTTTGAAAGCAAAACCATGCAGTATGCCGATCGGAGATCACCATCATAATCAGAATCTTCATGTAGCCTATATTCCTTCACTTGTGATAGTTTCCTTTGGCTATAACCACACTATACTATAGTCCCTCGCTCGATGTGTCAGGCCCACATCATTCACAGTGCCATTACCCCCCCCCCCCCCCATGGCTCGACGGCCCTTTTGACCTGGTCCAGCCAGCACACTTTTCATTTTTATACTGCCCCAACGGCCCACTAAAAATCACTAGACAGAGAGGTATGAAATGCAAAATAGAATTTTTGTATGCATTATTTGCAGATCTCTGTAACGAAGTCGATGAGCTTAATGTGTTTATATCGCTTCAAAAATGACTTCAAATATGTCAAACGCCGGCTGCACAAGACTCCAAACCATGGCAAACCAAAACGATATCTTATTTGCTGAGATTAATAGCAGGCGAAGCCAGCTCTTACAGTATAGGAACAGGAAGTTCTGTAGGACATGATTTTAAGGGGGCTGCATGGCAGCGACTTGTTGGAGTCTTGATGCGGTGTCTCCCTGGTTTCTACAAAACAATATAACAATCTGTATAT
>OZ026625.1:75967799-76020299 GCA_964020975.1 Hermodice carunculata | reverse complement strand
GTGAATCATAAACTAAAGTTAAACAATTCTCTTTTATGCAAATGAGGTGAACGTGAACACACACAATTTGAATTCTTTTGAATAACGTCAAAACTAGTATAGATATTGGTGCCATCTCAACTTCAATTTAAAGGTTTATAACATAGATGCATCCAATGAAACTAAACTGTAAAATTTTAATTTATGCAAATTACGTGGATGCAAAACTGGAAATCTTAAACAACTTCAAACCTATTATACATAGAGGTGCTTTCCAACATTAATTTGTAGCTTTGTGGCATAGCCTCATCTATTAAACCATGAACCAAAATACACAAAATTTAAATCTTAAATGGCTTCAAATCTATCATGGATAGAGATGCCATTTCAATTTCACTTTATAAGTTTGTAACATAGGTGCATCCCATGAATCATGAACCAAAGTTGTAAGATTTTAATTTGTGAGAATACAGTGAATACACAATATCTAAATCTTGAATAATATTATACATAGAGGTTCTATTGCAACGTAATTTTATAGGTTTGTGATATAACCACATCTAATGAACCATGAAGCAAAGTTATAGGCTTTTAATTTATGCAAAGTAGACAAATATACAAATTTAAATCTTGAACAGCTTCCAAACTACTATTGATATTGGCGTCATATAAATTTCAGTTTATAAGTTTGTGACATAGCCACATCCAATAAACCAAAAACCAAAGTTGTAGCATTTTAATCTATATAAATTGGGCTTATACACAAAATTTAGAGTATGTTGAACAATGGCAAGGTGTAGCATTTCAAACGGTTCTCATTTTGAAGGAACCCAGACAGATTTGCTGTGCAGCAAATCTTTTCCATTTACTAACATTGATATCTCCTGCAGTGGCGTAGCTTTTTGACCCTTGATTACAAATATAATCAGTGTTTTTAATCTGTTACTGGATGCCATTCAGGCCAGTCATCTTGATGGTCTTCTCTGTAGTAGGATGACCAGGTATACATGTATACAAAGATCGGGGTACCGAGACTTTCGTTCCCCAACCCAGACAACATTCATGTGCACAAAGTGCGCAAAATCTAAACCTGATATCGAAATTGAACCTGTACAATTTGCATCTGGGAAAAAGTCCATTTACGTGTTTTTGTTGTTGTTGTTGTTGTTGTTGTTGTTGTTGTTGTTGGTGTTGTTGGTGTTGTTGTTGTTGTTGTTGTTGTTGTTGTTGTTGTTGTTTTTCTCCCAATTTTAACACGGCTGGTAACTAAAGCATCTTTACACTGAATAATAATTTATAAATGGACAAAAGATGTTATAAACTGTCTTGCGATTTAAGGTAGCACCAGTTCAAACATAAGGAAGAAAAAAGACAGTGAAGTTTTGTGGGCGGGTAGTAATTTACCGGCGCTTTTTTCAGCTTATTAAACAGGAATCCATTTATCGGCAAACTTAATTCGGTTGATGTTAACCCACGCAGCGATTACTATAGTGCCAACTCTGACTAAATTCGAACCACTGTAATTGTCATAAGAATGCTAGATATTTTTCCTTGTAAAATGACCCTCCATGCTAGTACCAGCAGGCATATAGTTTCAAATAATTCAATAGTCTGGCTCAGCAGCTTTCTTTGATGTGCTTTTGGCGCCATTTGACCAAAGTGCTCAGAGGAAAGCTGTTCACCTTACCTAAAACTTGCCTTTGGAAGAATGAAAAATGTCTTATCGAGGTACACCATAGCAAAACAAAACAAACAAAACAAAAAAACAAAAAAAGAAACAAAAAAAAAAAAAAAAACAAACAAACAAAAAAAAAAAAAAAAACAAAAAAAAACAAAACAAAAAACAAACAAACAAAAACAAAAACAAAAAAGTGAAGTATACAAGAACAGGGTTGTGATTTCTTTGAAATTTGCTCAAATTGGATATTATCTTGGAACCCTACTATTCTGTCAATATTTTCTGGGGAAAAAACCCTTCTCATACCTGAGGTTTCTCGTATGATGTCAAAACGCCACACATACCAGAGTCGAAGGCTGTGCACAACAGAAAATGGCCTTTTATCTAATTTCTGTAATTTGGAGTTGTTGCGTTTTGCAAACAGACAATTAAAGTCGAGACAGAGAAAAAAAGTCGAAATGGAAAGTCCAGAATTGAGCCATTTGCCGTCTCTAGTGGGTTTATAATTTCCTCTGCACTTTTAAATGAACAGAAACCAGCTTCACAAAGAAAAGGCTTGAAATATGTCAGGCATTTCAAAAATGTCCAGGTTCAAATGGGAATAAAGAAGACCTTTACCCTGATAATTTTCCCTACATAGGCTACAAATTCTATAATTTTGAACATTGGCATTACGTGATCTGTGAATGTCAGGCCTTGCATGATGACTTCCTAGGAAATTGTGTCGCAGAAAATGTAAGCTATCATTGCGTTTCAATTTTGATTTACAGAAGATTGGAATAGAATAAAGACTTTTTTTAGCGCCAGGGTAATTTAGTTGGCATCTGTGGTTGACACAAAGCGATGATAAAAATATCGGATGCTTGAAACATACATGAACAGTAGTTCAAATCAGGATATTATCGAATTTGTCTGCATTCTTGGAATAAATACATTCAGGCTTTTGATATAAATATTGACATTTCACCGTTGTTTTTGTTTTGCAAATATTCAGGCCTATTAGTTACCTAGAGGCTGGTAGGTCTTAGGCTAACACAAACCACATAGGCCTGTAGGCAAACTTTTAATTTCTTATTCCGATCAGTATGATTAAAAATACCGTCTTGAAATAATTCATGTGTAATCCATACTTGTTCAAGATGCGTCATCAATTTCATGCTCTGGGATGGATTACCTCACAGTCTCGGTCTTTCTTTCTGTCGGGATGGGCTTCTGTCACGTAGGCTACGTTTGTCTTCACATTTGAACGAATGGCCTTCTAAAAAATAACAGCAGAACATTCATATACATTATTATTACGTAACGGAAAAAAACCGAAGGTACATCGGTAGGTCGACCAATAGATGTGTACTGTTTATTTACATTGTAATACCCACCTGCTTAATCGACGTATTTTTTACTATTGACACTTTCTTTGCTTCTAAATGGTGAAAATATGAGTAAACAATTACCTCCGCTTTCCATGTGGGTCATTTAATGTTGATTTTAATGCCTGTTAGAACATTCCAAGCTCAGTATCAGCTCAGTGTAGCAGCAAAGCAAGGGTACTCGATGTAGGCCTAGGGCGTATAAGGCATTCTTAATATGCCACCTTTGGTGACAAAAGCCAGCATGCACCAAATCCCATGTAGGCCTAAGTGGTCTCAAAATATTTATCCAGTTACACGAACACATAACACTGCCGCATGCTGGCATTATAACTCACTGGTCGTGATCAGCATGGCTCAAGTACAAATGACAAGTCCATCGCTTCAGCGTATATTTTGGCCGCTCTAGTCGCAATTTGCAGTGTTGCTTAGAAAAAAGCAAAATTACATATTGCATGGGCCGTCAACCAAGGTATAGGACATAAGACGTGGACGTGACGTGGAGTGACTGTTTAGTTAATATGGAGGTAGGTTCATCCTAGTAGCGAGCGGAAAATATATACTTATTAAGCTAGAGCCTTCGGCTTTCTCTGTATTTTTGCAATTTTGTGTTGTTTAGGTTTGATTAGATCGCAATGAAGGATCACAATTTCTGAATAAAAAGTTTCTTTTGACAAATGAAATAACTCCTGTACACTTCAGTCCAATTAAAGCCAAATATCACCACCGCGAAATATGGGCAATCCTGTGAACGTACCCTAGTTGCGAACTCGTATCCCTGTTTTTTTGTTTGTTTGTTTTTTTTTTATATTATTATTGTTTTGTTTTTTGTTCTGTTTTTTTTGTTACCTGTCAGGCCACCGATCAGGACTGAAAGAGCGCCCGTTTGTTATGCATACATCCATACGAAAAACCTCAACGTCACGATCTACATGCGAAAATTCATCCCTAGACAGCTACATCACAGGCGTATGGAAATATTCTGAGTGCGAGAGCACCGATGCTGCTTGTGTAGTAATACCACAAGGCCAGTATCCCACGACCAACGTTACTCATACCACTCCGTATACATGTGAATAAAGTACATATTCCTTACTTGAATATGGTAAAACCATACATGTATGTGTTCCTTATCTGAAATTCCCCATTTTGAATAAAGTTTCAGTGCGTTTCCAAGCGTACGGTGCACAACACACTTACATTACTGTCGCCGACGCCTGTTTTGTCCACATACTTTTGCTATTTATTTTCCGTTTTCATGACCGGGAAGAGTGAAAATGGCAACGTAATAGCTGGTGTGCCAAGGCAACCGCACGTCCCTCTTCATGGGTACCCAGTGGTGGCGTCACAAAGTTGTCCAGGTTGGTTATCAGGTGCAACGCCTTTATTGCGGTAAACACAAATTTACCCAAATGATATTAAATCTGGGAAAACTAGAGATGCAAAATACAGCCAATAAGAGAACTGAATTTGAATCAATGATCCCCCGTGAACAGATTCCCAAACACTGCGCTCGGAAGCTAATGAAGGTTGATAATGATGATAATTTGGATGTGACAACGCTTTTCAAGTTGTGTAGACTGTGGGTTTGAATTGATGAACTACCTTAATTTTCCGATTGTTTTAAGGGTTATATATAAAACTGCCTCCGTTCGCTATTATTTGAAACGACGAGAGGTCCACGATGCATTTAGGGACCATAGTATAACAGTTGTATCAACGAAAGAACAGTGTGAAGCGCTGACCGCGGTCAACATGGACTAAAGTCAGCAGAAGGGTAGCTTTGTTTGGTTTTATCCATCCACTTTCAGCCATAATAATGTTATATATCGTGACAAATATATGCTCCATGGACAATTTCATCATGATAATTCGAACAGAAGAAGGGAAATGCTATTGTACTCCAAAGTTACAAACTTCAAGAGAAGTCACCTGGCTGATTGTGACATATTACATTCCCTAGTTGCGCTGTATAAGGGAAGTTGTCTAGCTGATCGTGATCTTCCATTTAGGTATCACTGTTCATGTTTATCTGCTATTAGCAACGTGGTTGAGACACACATTTACACAGAAATGTCATAGAATATGGTGCTTGTAATACGAATATTAAAAGCTGATAGGACTGTTGTAAACGTACAAACCAGCATTCTATAGGGACTGCTTCGGAAGAAGTCTGTGGAGGTAGGCGTACACTTGTGTTTATAAAGCCCCCCCCCCCCCCCGCCCCCCATCAAAAAGTCTGCGACCATATGCGGATAGCCTATGATTACCATACATTCATGAAATGTGAGTAATTGTTTTAAATAGTGAAAAAATTCCGTCTCGTTCCATGAAGTGTCGCATTTCATTCAGAGTCCCATATATCGCTTTCCATTATGATCGAAAGGCTGCGTCTCGGCTTGAATCAACCTTGCTTTCACTCGAAAACAAATGTGCTCAGCCCGCCCTTTACATTGACCTTTCAGTCCACAATCATTTCATATTTCTGCTGGTCTTGGCCGCCTAAAAATAGTGGTAAGTCGTTTCATATGAGATCGGTTAAGTTGCAGCACCCTGTCAGCTTTAAATTTAGCTCTCTCTCTCTCTCTCTCTCTCTCTCTCTCTCTCTCTCTCTCTCTCTCTCCCTCTATCTCTATCTCTATCTCTATCTCTATCTCTATCTCTCAGTGAAATATTACAATGTTACCTGTTGCTGTTCACATAAACCAGCCATGTAAGTGCCTGCCAAGCATCTTTGCAATCTAAATGATGCCTGTTGTTAGTTATTGTAGCAGCAAAGTCTTACATAGTAACTTCACCAAAGTTAACAAAATGGGGCTCCGGTTGCTGTACGCTTTGACGTTCGTCCAACAAAAAAGTTAATATTTTACAAAGTTTTCCGATAAGATGCAACATACAGCAAATTCAGAGGCTTGAATAGGCAGCAGATGCCAACTGGCAAAAGGTTTAGCAAAATCATTAGTCTTAAAGACATTATTCGTTTCATATGACACAAACATACTGCCTATAACAATAATGTTGATATCCGTGCATTTCGTTCAAAAAGTCAATCTTGCCATGACGACGCACAGTTGCCCATGAACACAAACACCCCAGAGCTAAACAGACTGACAGCGAACCTGCAACATAGAACCAAATGCTTGTTTTACATTCCGAAATACTGAAACCATTATACCTCTTCACAGCACAGATGCATATCACTGCTTACATTGGAACGTAAGTGCTCCGCAAATAAACTTATGGACTGATTTTACAGACGCGCGTTCTGGGGCTGCACGCGCCAGCATTTTGGTGGTGGTTATATATGGAGGAAGTGTTTGGTTCCTATAAGCAATATGCTCATTTGTCCCGTTTTGTGTATAATGGATAAGAACATCTGTTTTAGAACTTTGTCAGCACAGATTTTGATTCATGCCAAAGTGTTACATGCCATGACAGAAGTCCTAGAATATCCTGCAAAATTTGAAAACGATGAAAAAATCTGTATTTCGCCACAAAATGCAATATATACAAGAACTGGGTACACATCATGACGCAATGAACAGGGATATACGGTGAAAATTTCAAAGTGTACACGTGCATTCCAGAAAAATAAAAATCAGTTTGCTTCTTGAAGTGCTGTGTTGCAAGACACACGCATAGGTAATTTACCATGAGTGCTCAACATTTGATTCAGTTCAGTGAAACTACATGTATTTACGAAGAAAGCAACTTAACCTCATAAACCAATCGGTGTTTGCATGTATACTGTAAATACTGCGCAGCAAAAAGGCCATTTACGTTTATGCATGTATTTTAGAGAAATGAATGATGTGTTATAGCCAAATGAAAGGCTGAGGAGGAATCCAAACAATGACATCATTGATTCTTTCATATTTGAACAACACTGCTTACTTTATAAATTCAGTGTGATGACATTTATTTGTAAATAAAATTTCATACAGGGCAATACACCCTCCGCCTATGGTAAGTACAATTCTACTTGTGACAATAACATGAATACCTCAGGTCAATGTGGAAGTCCTCATATGTATATATACAAACGATAAGGGTAAATCATTCTGACTCTTTGCGTAATGAACAATGCCGTCCTTTCGTTGTTTACCACCTAATCTCCTAAGCGTACGGCTGATAGTTATAATAATTTTGATTTAAACATATTGTATTGGCAATGCGATTTGGGAAAAGGGAAAGCCTTTATTAACCCCTCTCGCAAAAAAAGTGTATATATATATATATATATATATATATATATATATATATATATATATATATATATACATATGCAGGAAGTGATTGGGATGTACTGAAATGAGGACATTCATAAATAAGGTGAGCATTACAGGGACAAGCCAGACAGGAAAGGATCTGAGACCAATATACCGTGGTCGTAGTCTGAGATGGGGTGTGAGGTTTCTAATGCTGGTTCAGGAAACATTATTTTCGTGATATTCTATTAAATAAATCGCTTTGTGGCACAAACAGATTAATAACAGGATTATGAAGTTCTATTTGTGTCAAATTTTGCCAATTTTAGGGCCACATAATCAAGTGTTATGATTCGCTCCTTTCCAACTGTCGAATTTACTTATAATCAAGTGTTATGACCATTTTCTTTGATACCTGCGACTTTACACTAGACACGCCAGCACCTCAACACCGGGCCCTTGTATGAGAAATTTGAAGCACTCCCACCCCCCGCCCCACACTACAATTAAAATAAGATGCGATTATTATAAGTAACTCAAAGGGGTAACAGGAGGCTTTCTTCCAGTTATCCATGTGGAAACACCTTTCCCAACGTATCTGTGGAACGATTTAACAATCGAAATGCAATAAAAGAGTGCATCCTATTGGTTGTGGTTTTATTTGTAAGTCCACCAGATTACGTAATATAGAAAAGAGTAACTGTAACTGCATTCTTGATGTACCTTAGCATGCAATGTTGCACTGTGAACAAAATGAAACAGCTGCTGCAAACACGCTAAACCAAGTAGGTTTTTCACAAAAAAACATAGGATTTAACCCTCTAAGCGAGAAAAAATCCAAATGGCCGGGCCATGTGGAATTCTATATTTCTCTTCCAAACATGCTTCTTTAAGTTTAAGAATCGAGTATTTTATTTCGTTGTCAAGTTACCAAACTTTTTTATGAATATTGATTATAACATACACATAATAAAATGCTTCGTTACATTTAGTGCTCAGCCTTGATATGGTCAGAATTTTAGAATTAATAAAAAACAACCTGTAAGAAAATTTGCAGCATTGCTGTAGAAATATTCAGTTTCAAACCAATAGTACTTCAGAGTTGAAGGTAGGAACTATTGGAAGAGAACATTGCTGATACCATACCCATGCCTATGATAACTACACTAGTTAGATACCATTTTCGCTTAGAGATGCTCATTTTGGATGTAAAGGTCTGTGTGTGTGTGTGTGTGTGTGTGTGTGTGTGTGTGTGTGTGTGTGTGTGCTTTAAATTACAAATACCAGGTACAACATACAAATAAACTTTATAAACGATTGGAAACGTTAAATATGTAGAATTTAAAAAAGAAAAGAAAAGAAAAAAGAAAAAGAAATGCATCTGGTCTCCTTATTATCACTCCACCCATAAAAGTAGGACTATCCCATTTGACTTTACATGTGAACTGCATCACTTCTGTTCGTAATCACAGAATGCATGGGAATTGGATTGTGGTAGTTAAAAGTTTCATGTTCAGTAACATGTACTTTATCTTCCATGTATATCCTAGTGCCCCTAATGTGATTCTACGGACTGAAGTTCCTATTTAAATTAGTTTACACTTTATCATGTGGTTTATCCGGTTAACCGGGGTCACATCGGTGTTCAGACATGCAAGGCGACTGTCAGGACCGGCGGGCTGGAGGGCCCCCAGGGCGTAGTTGTGTGGCGGGCGTAAGTGGATGCAAGAGAACGTAATGTCCTGACCTAAGCCAGGTGTAAGTGAGCCAACTTATTACGATGGATTCATTTGCTTCAGTCGCCAAGACAATAAAACCAAATAAATTGAAAATGGGCAGCCCAAATTAGGTAGCCTAAATTAGATCCCGTTGTGGGGGTACAGCAGTTATAAGCGACCTATGAGATCAACAGTTGAATCCCCTATCGCTGTATGGCGTACCTGATTCACTAGGGTTTCCATACCCTTACCCCCACCCTCAATTGGCAATCATCTTGAACGAGAATGAAAACTTGTAATTTGTCGAATGGTTAAAGGAGGTACTTCTGCAAAGCTTTTGACTATACTTGCCGATTGACGACAGAGTCAACCTGGACCTTCAAATTCACCAGAATGAGTCTCCTATGTTTGGCAAGGTCTGGACCTCTCGTTTGTTGGTGCGCAAATAGGAAATGACATATACTTCACATTGATGATTTTGACTCACGAGTAAAAAATCACAAACGTGTGTTTCAAAACGACGTCGGTGATATGCTCCACATTCACTGTAACATCAGACGCAGATGCATGGGGCAATATTCTACTAAAATTTACTCGTTATTTAGAAGTCCATGTCAGATAAACTATTATGCATGGTGACACTGCCTCTTTGCTGTGTTATATGATATCTTCAGTCAATGAATGACGCATGTTTTGCTTATTCTCCAGGTGTCTCTATCTGAAACCGGTGGACAACAAGGGGCGTTACCTACAATGACACCTTAGGGCGCCACTAGCCATTTCGTGAAGTAGGACACATTTTATATTTTTGTTTCACACCAACGTATCTTTGTTATATATTTCTTTCACCCTGACTGCAGTAAAAATAGGCACATTTAAGACACTTTGTGGTAACATTTATAGAGGCAACAATATCAGACTAAATATGATTATGTACTTTGAGGCGTTTTCTACCTGTTATTAACACTTGCGTAGGCCAATTTGTCGATAACTACCAGTGATTAAATTGCCATTTGTTTTTATGTCGTGGTCTTTTCATGACTCTACAGAAAAGAAGTAGTCGAATCCTAAAAATTAGTGCATTGACTTGGGAGCCGCCCCCCCCCCCCCCTCCGTCAAAATGCCAAAAAGTCGGGTCCCAAATCCAATTTTTAATACCCGGCTACTTTCGATGTAAATAAAAAAATTATGGTCCTATGTGTATTTCTGCCTTTTTCACTATAATGTTCCTTATTTGTTTTTGTTTTCTCTCAGGAATAGGCAACTTGTCGAATGATGGAATTATTATACTGTGCCTGAACAAAAGCAAGTTAAAATATGTTTCTGTGCATCATTTCAGTAAGGGTTTTTGCCACGGGTACCCGGGTACCCGTTACGGGTCCCGGGTATTAAACGTAATTTATTTTGCGGGTCCAGGGACCCGAATTTTCCCCCTTAGTCAATGCACTACTAGAAATACATCAAGGGGATTACACTTCCAGGCGGCGGCTTTTCCTGTTACATTCTGCCATTCATTGGCCAACAGCCAATTATGTTGCGTTGGTCTTTTCGCGAAAACATGTTTCAGCAATTTATATACATATATTTTTTTCCAGATTCCATGTGAGCAAATGCCATCATAATTTATATCTACGAAATTAAAAGGAGAAGGAGAAGGCTTTTGACTAGTAGATGTGTGAAGTACAATGTTGGCACAGTACACTCATGTCCCCCCAATGTTTCTTTTTTACCCTCATCAGCGGTGACTGCACAGACTGGAATCCCAACAGTCAGCTGAACATGAATAAAATATACAATCTTTGTTCCCATCTGTTGTTCCAGATGCCAGAGACAAGTTAATAACGACAGTGCTTAGAAAATGGAAGTATTTTGTCCGGTAAAACTTAGCGGACGCGTGTCCTACAAGCTAGAAACATAAAGTAGACAATTGGAACCAGTGTTTATAGCAATACGTCCCGAAATGCAGCTAAACGTTCTTTCCTGGCATTGCCGATTCTAGGTGCAAAATTGTTGCAGCATGCAAAAAGCGATTATAAGTAATAAATCAGATTTGGCATTCTATAACTTAATTTCCCAGTGCATCTGAAGATTTTTTTCTGGAAGTGAATTGATCACACCCAATTTGCCGGTATCTATAGCCACAAGGGATATGTTGCAGAGAGGGTTCTTGATGTAATTATCTTTGTCGGTCCGAACGTCTTAAACCATATCTTGTACCCAAGCTGGGGCATACGTATATGAACTTTGTTACCATTGTCGATCTACCTGCCCGCTCTAGACACCTGCTACCGTATCTGCACAAGCACAAATGTGAGAACAAAGCAAAGATGACCAAGTACACACGGACCTGGGCAAAGGTGACGACATAATAAAATTGAATTATGCAGTCCCGCGAAAGTAATGAGACTTCTGCCACCATATTGCTCCTTATTCAGGACATTGTATTTATCACCAACATTCGTCACCAAATCGCACGCTGCCAGATGCTTGATGCCACACAGCGTTGTCTTTGTTCTCTTGACAAAGTGGAAGTAGAATTATTGATACTAATATTCCCCGCGAGATTGCAGTGGCCGTTTATGAAGGTCGTTCTGATGCATCTCAGCCAGAACACTTTACCTGACATCTTACCACTCTTATATATATTGGCCCCTCGGCGATTCTATGTATAGCAGCTTAAAAAAGCGAGACTACAGCCGGTCTCGCGTTTGTTGCTCGGCGACAATCGATGTTTATGGGTTTGTGCAGAGTGAAAAATAATGTTGTTTGCCCATTTTACAGGTTAGAAAAAAAGTATTCATCCAATGAATTATTTTCTTCCCCCACTTAATTACGTAAACTGGGAACTTGCTTGATATTTACTATGTATAGTATCTTCATATATCCAAAACATATTATACTTTGTTATATTTGAATTTGTCTGTATGCTACCCTGATATTGCATTGGAAATCTATACATGCTTTGTAAATTATCAAAATTGACCCAATTTACCGTTACGCCTCTTTGGTTCCCTCAAATTCTGCACCCTATTTATCATCATCATCATCATCATCATCATCATCATCATCATCATCATCATCATCATCATCATCATCATCATCATCATCATCATCATCTAGTGTTCACACTGAAATTTAATATCTTTCATATTTGTTGCTTTCGCGCATGCTCATTCCCACCGTTTGTTTGCTTTTCAGCCGTTTTTGATGTTTTGAAATCACAATTTTGAACATACTTTATGTCAACCGTTTGTTTGAATTATATTCCACGATGAGCCTGTGGTTTTTTTTGAGGGGGGGGGTTCTTTTTTGTTTGTTTGTTTGTTTGGGTTTTTTTTTGTTTTTTTGTTTTTGTTTTTTTGTTGTTTTTTTTTTTTGTTTTTTTTTGTTTTTGTTTTCATGTTTTTTTGTTTTTTGTTTTTGTTATTGTTTTTGGTTTTGGTTTTGTTTTGTTTTTATTTTTTTTATTTTCACATTTTTTTATTGAAATAATCGAAGAGGCATCATACAAAGGAACTTTTCTCCGACTATGTGGTCGCTATAATGTTCTACACATTTTTAAACCTATAAATTTGGTAGGGATCAACATTGAAATGAACCATCAGAAGTACGCAATTCCTCGCCCGCAAGCATATTGTCACTTGCAAAAGCCTTCACTCAGCTGCAGTACTATAGGCCTCCTATTTGGTTCAAGTTATATAGGGGAAAAAAGAAGAAGGGCGAAAAAAACAGGCCAGTAAAACTTCAAATGTCGACTTAACTTTTTTTTTCCTTTCATATATATCCCACTTTTTATCCCGTGTCCTCTTGGTGTCTTGGTCACCATGTCCTGTGCGTTGTGGATGCCGTGCCGCTCCAAGCACCAGACCTGCGCCTGCAGAAGTCCACCTTGCGTGGCTGTCCTTCGTCTGAAAATGGGACTTATCACGTGCCCAGCTTGTCCCTCCAATTGTATTTCTTCAGAAGTGTAGGGTTTTTAATGCAAACGGTAGCACTACCTAAGGTGCCCAATGATTTAAACATAAAAAGTTAATAAAATAGAAATAATTGAAAAAAAATATTAAAAAAAAAAAAATAAAAAAAAAATAAAATAAACAAACAAACAAACAACCTGATATCGCTTTCAACTCAACTCCCGAGTCGATGGGGTGTGGTGCAGCACTATCAAGGTTTGAGTTCCCAATGATGACGCTGTCACGTGATTTGCCCATTGTGCTCGTGATTGCGGTACCAGATGTATACTCAGTGCACCTGATTACTTGTCGATAAAGCGGATACATGTAATTAACATAAGACTGGACAGAAGTATGGTGATGATTTCGTGCCAGTTGTGTTCCTCTCCGGCGCGCTTGTTTTTTGCCTGTACAGAGACGCTACATCGGAGACACTGATTTTAAGTGCTTTCCTTCTTATTTGATTTACTTATTTTTATCAACATGGGCCTGACTTGTATGCTCAATAAGATGCGAGATCACCGTACAATCAGTATATGCGTCGATTGCCTCTGTAAGAGAACACACAAGTTCTTTATTCGTTCTTTGTCTATCTATCTATCTATCTATCTATCTATCTATCTATCTATCTATCTATCTATCTATCTATCTATCTATCTATCTATCTATCTATCTATCTATCTATCTATCTATCTATCTGTCTGTCTATCTGTCCGTCGGTCTATCTACCTATCCATCCATCCATCCATCTGTCCATCCATATATATCCATCTATCTATCTGCCTGTCTACATGTATGTCCGTCTGTCAGTCCCTCTGCCTGTCTGCCAACCTGTCTGGGTTTCATCATCATCCCTCACTCACTCGCTCACTTGCTCGTGCAGTCATCGATCACAACTTGCATATATATTTACTTGAACAGTTAAAAAGCATTTAGGTGTGGTTCGGGTGCATAGCTGCAGGAGATATTTTCACTGAATCTAGAGTTAAGCACTGAAAGAGATATGCATACACGATGAATGGAATTGGCAACACTCGGACTTGAATCCGAGTTCTTATAGAAAGTTCTACGTGAATGAAACAGACTGTCTATCTACATGGTGTGAACTACTTGAGAGAGAGAGAGAGAGAGAGAGAGAGAGAGAGAGAGAGAGAGAGAGAGAGAGAGAGAGAGAGAGAGAGAGAGAGAGAGAGAGAGAGAGAGAGAGAGAGAGAGAGAGAGAGAGAGAGAGAGAGAGAGAGAGAGAGAGAGAGAGAGAGAGAGAGAGAGATTACTTGCAAAGTTTATTGGCTTTGGTGTCTATATTTATTGTCAATTACTACTCGTTTCATCGGTTTGTGTTTTTACTTGGCCAGCCCAGCGAAAAATGTTTTGGATTTTTTCCACATGCAAAGAAAATATATCCTGGAATTAGAATAACAAGCAGGTCAGTAAATGTTTAAGAGCCTATATACTGTACGTATCGTATCAATTTCAGGCTTCCAACCAAAATATTTGAAATCACATCTGCAAAATACACCTCAAAAATTAATCATGTAGGCTGAGTTATATGTATGTGTTTTAATGATTCTGAGGGATATATATATAGCTTGATTTATGTCCTCCACGTTTTGTAATTTACTTAAAACTATTCTGAAAAAATGTACTCAGTTTGCTTTGAAAAACACCTGCAAAAGTATATTTTGTGTTTTGGAGGCTCCTGGGCACGAGGTGACCCCCAGGCGTGGCAACAAAGGGATCAACCAATGACATTTGAGCATTCGCCAAAACGCCGGCGTGAATTTGGAAGTATTTGTATCATCGCAGTGTTTCCATGAGCACAGCAACAAAATATTTTTAAATGCATTTCACTTGAACCCACACAAACTTTAATTCAATGTCAGAAGAAAACACAGGTTTAGTTTTGTTGAGTATTCTAGAGTACATCTTTTTTGTCCACTAAAAATTAGCGTGTGCCGGCCGCCTGTTAAAGTTTTGATACTTTTTTATTTATATAAGATTAAGGCCTCCCAATTGATTGACTCGCGTTGCAGGTGGTGAAGCAAGGGGATCTGCGCTGCTCGCACTTGGAAAAGCATCAGTTTCATATGCCTGTGCCAGGGCCGGTCCACAGGCAAGCTCGGACAAAACAAACGATAAGCGAGAGAAATCCAGAGATACGAATGTCCGCGGTCTAATTGATTGTATACAATTTGAATCGAGAGAGTGCCAAAAACAGGACAGGGAGACCACACATCCCCTTGCGGTCACACCAAACACCTTAATTATGTGCTTATTGTTCAAAAGAGACTAGTTGTTCATCCAACCATTTTGAACAAGACTGTGTCTGCGAAAACCGGCATTAAAAACGAGGGACTTAAGGCGTTTTACGCCAAACCGTAGAACAGAACAAACATTCGAACATTTCATCTCTGACCCTAGCTTATCCCGGTACTTCATCGGCGGTCCGTCAAGGCGAGACATGCGCGAGTTCCATCACAAGGACATCTTACCTTAAAGCATCACAACTGGACCAAATGACTCTGCAGAATATTCCATTTCTACCACACAGCCTTTATACATACAACCATCAAATTGTCCAAGTGATCTCTTATCACAAATTTACTCTGTGTTCGCTGCCACAGCCGTGGCTTACTTCATAAATGACCGCAAACTTTGAAAAATGAGAACTGGCGCCATTTACAACAGGAGTATACAGAGGATCCTTTACTCTGTGATCGGCTTCAATATGGATGGCCAATGGAACATACGTCACCTTATCAGTCGCAGTCGGTGCACGGCTCAGCTAACGCCCACCCAACGGATGTCAATGAATACAGCCAAACTGAACTATTTTGGAACTCTCCTTTGCCCCTGCGTGGAATCACCATTTCAACCATGGGCCCAAATTGATGCCCTGATCACACGACCCAAGAAATATTCAACCGCACGACGGGTCATTATGAACTTATCACGGCCAACTAGTGGCTCTGTTAACGCTGGGATTTCCAAATTGACATATGTGGGCTGCTAATATAAACTGACTCCGCCAACCACAGAAAATATGTGTGTGACTTGCTAGGGTTTTACAGTCGCAACCCTTGCATGTACTGAAGAGATATTCCATGTGCATATAGACATATACACTCAGACCCACTAAAATGGCCTCCTCTGGGACTTTTCTGGGACAATAAATACAATATTAATGTTTTTTGCGAGCATTGGGATCATTTGCGGGCTCGCGGTATTCAATTTGCGGCCCCACTGTGGTCGTTTGCATCCTGCGCTTCGCGTCGGGCCATAAAATGATGCCAACGACATAAAAACAAACATTATTACTATTACTATCCATCTGTAGTATTTTCAAAACAAATTATTATTTCCAGTCGCTGCATAATATTAGCGGCCAGCAAAATGGGTGCAAATGTCATTTTTGCCCACAACCTCACCATTTATGCCCTTTCTAATGGTGGTAATGTGTAGGTAATGCCCTATAAACGAATAATATAAAAAGTATGTTTGTTTCGCGGATATCGGGATCATTAGTGGACCGCGGTCCTCGACTTGCGGCCCCACAGTAGTCGTTTGCATCCGACCCGAAGCACAGGATGCAAATGATCACTAGAGGGCTGCAAATAGAATACCAAGGGCAGTACAATGGCATATGCATTAGTGCTACTATCATACATGTGTACTAATTTCAAAGCCAACTATCATTCAATGCATTGTAAATAGTGTAAGTATAGGCCCTCTATATAGTCTAATGAGAGAAAGAAAAAGACCATAACACAGATCAGTGTCAAGCAAAGATATACATTTCTTTATATTTTCCAACTACAATTTAAACTAGTTTCCGTCGCTCCATGCCATTTGCGGCCCGCAAAATGGGCGCAAATGTCACGTGCGTCCCACAACATCGACATCTATGCCCTTTGTTATAAGATTACTTTGTAGGTAATTCCCTGTAAATGAATACTAATACTATTTGCGATTTTTTTCACCCCAAAGTCACGATGATTATCATGGTGGCTTAAATGGATAAGAACAAAGTAAAGAGTAGTTATTAAACTAATTTTTTAATCAAGCTGGTATTTTGTTAATGTCAAATACAGTTGAGGCTCATTTGATTGTTTTTTTGTTTGTTTGTTTGTTTTGTTGTTGTTGTTGTTGTTGTTGTTGTTGTTGTTGTTGTTGTTGTTACCGTTGTTCTTTGTTGTGTGACGTAGGTTTCACCCCTGTCTGCTGCCTTCCCCGCATTGTCTCGTTGTGGGTTTACCCTGTACTTGTCCGACCTTTTTGACTATGACCCAGCTGTTTTAATTACGTATATACTTTCCCGCGCGTTCCGCTGCCTATATAAAGGTAGAGAATCTTGTTGCGTGCCCCCCTGCTTGTCAACCGGTGTCGCTGTTCACTGAGAGTGGAAGAGTTCAGCTTACGCTGCCCGCTTGCGGGCGCCATGGGACTATGTTGCCCATCTATTGTACATAATTAACAGGCACATTGGAGCTAATAGTAAGTGCTTGCCCATTTCCTGTCGATTTGCTTCCAATTTTTGACGAGTATTCAACTCGTTATTTTTACCCACGTGATATTTGATGGAGTCATATCTGTTTTTTTAATCATGCGGTTTTTTTTTTTTTTTTTTGTAGCCGCACTTATAACAGCCACGTAGGGTGCGTCCATCCAGCCAATGCACACTTCAATCTGTAGCTAACATGGGCTGGCTGAACGCAGACACTGCAATAGTGTTCATGTAAGTATATTAAGAAGTTTAATTTGATATTAAAATGTAAATGTACATACATATATAAACTCCTAACTAAATGTACGCATCGTTCTAAAATGGTAACTTGTGAAAACGCGTTTTACTTGGTCATGCGTTTTTTTTTTTTTTTTTTTTTTTTTGTTTTTTGTTTTTGTTTTTGTTTTTTTTTTTTGTTTTTTTTTTTTCATGCTTTTTGCTCTTAAAGTGCACTAACAATTGGTTGGTGATGCATCACATGTAACAGTAATATATGGTGTTACGAGTTTGTTTTCAATGTAACTTACATGCTGCGAGTTTATGAAGTATATTGAGTATTTTCAAACTTCATGTATTGTTTGGTAAAATTTTGCTGTTATACATGTGCGCGTTGTATGTTTTATAGAAAGACTTTCCAAGATATAAAGGATTAGTATATGTCACGCTGTGTCAAGTAAAAGTATTATTTGTATTTTATATGATGGTTTCAAACTAGAATTGGAGTTTTTTTTCTTTGTAATATACGGTTGTGCCGTTCATTTGCACATATGACTCAGTATTGTTGGTTTGGTACTTGTGTGCGACGTGTTGAAGGTGGCAAAATGCCGGGTAGGGATTCTGTAATACTGTAAGCATAAGTTATTTGCTTTTTACGTCGTAGATTAAAATGATTGACTGAGTATTTGTTATCATAAAGTACTTTGAAGTTTGACGGTAGTCGTATCAACTTCGTGTGGTTTACAATTTTTGTTCACGGTAATATAAGTGACAAAAGGGACGCGCTTAATGTATACAATTTGGACTTTTCGATTAAATGTAATTATATGAATTTAACTATGTGTGATATATGAATTTGGCTTGTATATGTGATATATTATGTTAAAGGTTCGATTTTGATATGGAGATACTTAATGTTATGAATGTAATTGCAGTTAATGCGATGAGCGATATACGCTGAGCGGTAAACAATGGATTAAACCTGGTGAGGTGTAAGCGACCAGCATCATGTACAGTGTCCGAGTTCAACGATATTAAAGGCAGCAGGTCTGTGTGCACTCGTGGTGGTTCCGAGTTCGCAATTAGTCCCGTGTAGTTCACAGTTGATTACACCAAGTTGGGTGCGGTTCACATATATTCAAACATACAATATCCACACATATCTATGCATGCTATGGCGACACCAGCAAATGAAACAACGGAGTTTCAGCAATGAATCTAGATCGATGTCATCCAAAACTATTTTTGACTGCTTCATATTTTACTTCTATATATTTCTATGTGAAGTGGGTACAGTTAGCATTGAATGGCTTCTGTATGATTTCCATTATACTGGGTTGAGTTCTATTCCTTAGGTTAAACTCCTGGCCATTAACTATCAACCATCATCAATGTTGCGTGCCTTGAACGACTAAGATATTGATTACAAATATCATTATCTGAAAGTTTAACTGGCGCCCTTACTTGAAGCGAACTCTAATTCTAGCATTTGAATATGGATGCTGATCTAAGAAGGCGACAGTTGAGGGTGCATAGAGCTCTTGGAAGAAATACCACAAAGGCTACATGGCAATTTAACAACCCAGGACTATGCCGAAGGGTTGCGACTTCAAAATCCTCTTTTTTTTCTTTTTTTTCTGTTTTTCTTTCTTTCTTTCTTTTTCTTTTTTTTTTTTTTTGTTGTTGTTGTTCCTCTTTTGGGTTGTTTCTTTGTTTGATTTTTTTTTTGGGGGGGGGGGGGGGGTACCTGTTTGTTTTTCTTTGTTTGCTTTCCTTTTCTCCACCCACTGAATATTTACTGGATTTCACCCTACGGTTGTGAGGTACCAACTGTAACGTCTCACTTACTTTCTGCGGCGATGAAGGCCTGCACATAAGCTATGATGGGAGACTTTGGCTGAACCTAGTGGAAACAGAAATTAATACTTATGTTTGAATTGTAGATAGACTTGCGTCTGCTTATCTCAATAAGCTTTTACCCGCGGCAGTTTTTCTACGGAGAAACAAATTACGCAGTTTTCATACACACAAAAATGTATTTTTTGTTTGTTTATTTTTTTTTTCTCCATCAATTATAAGTTAATGTGATTTGTTAACTCGGTCAATGAGGAATTATGTGCATTTGGAGAAATTTAAAAGGGCACATAACAAGAACAAGCGAAAATGTAACAATTGGTAAAATTACGGTGACAACAGAATTGATGTTATCAATGCCAGAATGAGAATCGGCTGCAGCCAGCTCAATGGTAATCTTTCTAGGATTTACATTGTTGCATTACCGTCATGTTCATGTGGAGCAGAATTGACAACAATCATTTCGTTTTCTTCGAATGAAGTACGCACACATTTTTTCTTTTTAGAAATGGATCGCAGACCAAAATAATACCTTGTGCCTGTTTTAACACTCACACGTAGCTGTTTGGAATTGAAAGAAAACAAAACATAAATAAGGCAATTTTTCAAGCAGTAGATTATTATATCAAGTATTAAGGAAGGTTTAAGACATAAATCTTGGTAACTACTTTTTGGTAAATGTGCGTAATTGTAATCTCACTTCACATCAGTCTTGCCCCCACCCCCCACCCATTCTGAAATGGTCGTCCCGTATACTGCCTGTTTGTGTATTAGCGTTTTTAAACATCAACGTTGTACTTTCTTGGCCCTAATATAGGCTAGTGAACCTGTTGACCAATTGTCATTGTCTCCATATGGTAGCATAAAAGTGGTACGCCTGCATGATTGTATTTGTGTCATTTTGTCCGGAACTACTTCCTAGTAGCCATTACCCGATTCCGCGGTCCGAACTCTTTACTTCCCGTAAGCTAACCTGTCACTATCTAACCTTCACATATGTGGAAATACTACTGTCCATACTGCTCGCGCTATTCTGTAGAATTTTAACGTAGGCTGTATTAGCCCAAATAAATTAAAGGGTCTTCAGTGGGCAACTACTGAGAACATGTTTCGAAGCCTGTACCCGCATATGTCCCTCAGAGTAGCGGTTCCTTGTCTAAGCTAAATATTCAGCACAGACATCCCACATAATAAAGAATAAATATGAACCTGGAAAATGATGAATTAGCCAAACATGAGAAGATTTGCTTAAAAATATAGACGTTTATTATGAAAGAAGAATGCCTGTCAAACCAAACATAATTACCAAATCTACATCGTACATGTTCAGGGAAGAACATATTGACTTACCCCTGAACCAATATGTACTCTTTTCTAGCTGGATAACTTATCTTAGTTAAGCCACCTGCCAGTGCGTAACTGATGTAGAAACAAACTGCAGCATTATATTCAGTCCCAGTTATTGTAATATAAACAGTTGCAGCAAGACCACCTGTAAAAACCTTAGGGAAATTCTAACAAGTACTGCAACAATGGACATCCTGCACCAGAAATGTAAAAATATTCCATAATGGCACCTTCTCTTCATTTTGAAAGTGTGCAAACAATAAATCCCTTTTTCGCTGCCAAACTTGAGTCCAAGTTTCAACATAGTGGGTCAAATTTTTGACATTTGAGTAAATGCAGTCAAATTTGTGGAATATTTTGACGTTGAGTAAATGTGTACTTAGGCATGTCAGAAAAGAATGAAAGTCATTAGCATTTAAATCAAAAACATGATATCAAAACATAATTATGTTTTCTTAACCAGATTTTAAGCACGATTAGGCGAACTTACAACTATCGGCGGCCGCTTCTTGCTGCCGATAGCGCCAGGGGGATTTCACCTGACACAAAACATGTAAGCTTAAAATGTCTGAAAGGTGAATATTAAAACAGAATGATCCCAAAAGGTAAAATTCAGTAGCAAAACGGGAAAGTCTAAAATCTGTAAAATTATTGCCGCCACACTTTCTAACAATCTCTGGGTATCAACACCAGAATTTGTAGGGTATGTCAGAGAAGGATGCAAGTCATCAGCCTTAAAGTCTAAAATGTGTAATCAAAACATATTTTTTCTCAATAAGATATCTAGTACAATTTGGCAAGCGTGTAACTGTCGTAGGCCGCTGCTTGAAACCGATAGCTCATGTGGATTTAACTCAACAGAAAACAATTCAACCTCAAATATCTGAAAGGTAAATATTAAAACAAAATGATCCCAAAAGATAAAATTCAGTAGCAAAACAGGCAAGTCTAAAATCTCTAATTTTATGGACGCCAAACTTACTACTAATCCTCGGATATTAAGGCCTCAGATTTATAGTAAATTAATTTGGTTCTAGATGCTGAGATGCCTGAAATTTTTTGACAAATACGACCAAATTTCAGAATTTGTGACAAAGATGTATTATATTCAATAACTTCCGTAATAGTACCGTCCGGGAAAGGATAATTAACTACTTCAAAGTTAAATTCATCTATTTTTTGATAGAATTCAGTGCAAAACCTGTCATTAGTGACCCGAATGTCCAAGTCCAAAAAAACACATCTCTGACATCATCCGAAATGTCACGTTCCGAAGGAATATCTTTTCAATTTCTTTAGCAATTTCACTTATATTTTGTACATATTCATCAGCAATAGTATAAATATATCTTGCATCGTTTGGAAATTTTGTAGATGTTTGAAAGCTCTTTTTCATCAACTTATCAGTATACTTAAAAATGCAAGCCAAATTAAACATAAATCTGCAAGTAACGGGGAGCAGTTACTACCAATTGGAATTCCTTTTATTTGTTGAAAAATCAGTGATCCGCATTGAATTAAAGTATTATATAAAGAAATTTTATAGCATCTATCAAAGTTGCAACAGTGAGAGATTTAATGTAAATTTTTGAATATTTATTGTGTGACATATATATATATATATATATATATATATATATATTTAATATGAATTAATATTTATATATAGTTTATCAGTTTGTTTAAATATTTGCTTATTCATTCTAAAACAGAACCCTTGACGTTATCGGAGGGTAGATATGTGTACAGTGTAAAATTCAAAACATTTGCTCTTTTGTGCTTTTAAATACCAACTTGAAGAATTCTTAATGGTCTGAAACAATGTATTTCACAATTTCTAGAAATTGCAGTACATTATTTACGGAAATCATTCCTAAGGCCAGTCAACTTCCTTTGATAGCTGTTTTCTTGTTCATTTTGAAGCACCAGCTATGATTCTAGAATTAAAAGGGTTTTATGTAAATAAATTTTGATATCCAGAACAAAAGCAGAATAGAGTAGTCTTTTGCAGAAATTTTCATATTTAAACTCCTTTTCGTCTCATCTTTATGTGAATCTATCACATTATCAACGGGTTGTTTGCCTAATTTGCATACGTCATTTCCTGTTATGTCTGAAATACTTTTTGTGCCATGTTCACTTTTCAGAACTTCCTGATATTTTTTTGCCAGTGATCCCAAAAAATGTTACCTGCCTTTTCGATCTTAGTGATGACAAATCTTTCTTGTAGTTCTTTGACTACTTTTGAAACGTTCGGATGCTTTAAATTTATTATATTGAAATTCTTAATGTTGGATTTGTAACGATAAATTCTATTTCTAAAGACTCTTTCCCAGTTTGATAAGCGTCCTTCAAATTTCTGAAATTCTATTTCTTTCTTTCTTTGGCCCTTCAGTACAGGAAGAATCAAATACATTACATGTATCCTGAAACAAATACTGTCATTGTTCAACCTAGGACATATCCCGAATTCTGTACCTTTTTTTTTACCTTTTCAAGCTTTTCACGTATGCCTTATTAGCGCCAATTAAAAGTTTACAAGTTGTACGTATAGCACAAACCAATGAATAAAAGCTAGAAGGCCACCGATACCTATAATAGTCCTGACCTGCATCTTTGATGATCTTGACCTACTTAACGTGACGTGACGTATTGTTCATGACTTCTAGGAACTTCAGGTTTATTAACCAGGAACTGAAAAAACACCCACCCTCATTCCTATGACTTCTTTGTTATGTCTGGTCTCCTGTGCTTCAAATCCTCATTTGTTAGTCAGCTTTCGTATCACTGTTAGAAGCAAAAGTTCAAAAACTCTTCCCACCCTCCCTATTTTTTGTTTGACAATTTTATTTTTACTATTTCATTTATATATTCACATATGCGTGTATGTGTAATTTACATTATATATTGATATGATTTGACGTGATATTGTATTTGTATGTTCGGTCTCATATATATATAAGGCTGATGACAAGTTTTTTTGCTCATCATGAATTGTAAAATTATGTTCACCTCTCAATTTAAAATGTATGTAATTTTGTGATTTTTAGGGCCAAAAAATAAATTATTCTTTATATTTGGGGGTTTGTTCATTTGTTTACTTACTTGATTGCAAATTAACCTTGCTTATTGAGTTATGCTTACAGTTTGTTATCATACTTAAATGATGTCAAGTTTTATCAATTGTGTTGCTCAAGATGCACCATACAGTTATAAAATGAGTACCAAGGTAGTATGGCAGTAAATGTTATCTGTGATGAGACAGAACGTGGCTCATATGCTCCGCAAAAGCGCTGTGGTGCTCATTTCTTTCATCAGGCTGGTGCTACACTATTTCGAGTGCATGCGTACACACATCTAGACTTGAACATATACATAAGAGTCTGCAAAATGACGAAAGTTTAAGCACCTTTTTGATGCCGAGACCTTTTTGACATTTGTTTCTGTTGCAGCTACTCAAAGGCAGCAAAGACAGTTTCATGGAGTATGCAGCTATAGAGCTGACGTGCAATTAGTCATGGTCCAATTATTTTCCAGTAACTGAAAAACTCACCGTGTCTCAGACAATGTAATCATGATGGATGGCAAATTAAAAAAAAAAAAGGGGGGGGGGGGTTTAGTGTCTGCTGGAAAACGACGGATAGCAATGGGAAGAATCATCACCACAGGTGGCAAAGCGAAACCCGTGTATGCACGAGATCCAACAATATACTCCTTCAGTGTGAATATATATATATATAAGATATGCCCAATATCGTTCTTGCCTTAAATCTGATGCCTCACTTAATAATGTTCACCATAGGGAAGGGGTGGCGCTATACATTTACCGAGATCTGAATTGAGCCGGCTGTAAATGGCTCCGCCTTATGTTGCCTGCTTGGACAATGTCAATTCATTCTTTCAGGAACCGAGAGGGCAGCACTTCATGGTGTAATTTGTACGTGATTTGATTATTTGCATCTCAATGAATCCATTTGAAGCTGTCAGTGTGTACAGGAAGAACTTTATACAAACGATTGCATACACACACACCCTCCAGGGACGGCCATCTTGAGTCCTTGCATATTTAAATGCCATTTCCATGGTCTGTTTGCCAAAACAATAAGACAATGGTATCGTCATTGATAGAATGTCCTTTGACCTTAATGATAGCATTTTACTAGTAGCTTTGACTTATTTGAGCAGATCTGAGCGAGTCGCTTTCTATCGATTTGGAGGACGCAATTTGGTGTGGAAGTGGGTGCAGCAATGATTGTGGCATTCTTGAACACATCAGCCGCAGGCCAGATTTGAAAAGGCTTGGTAATTTGAATACTTTTGCCAGACATATATATATATATATATATATATATATATATATATATATATATATATATATATATATATATATATATATATATATATATAGAGGGAGAGAGAGAGACAGACAGACAGACAGACAGACAGACAGATAGATAGATAGATAGATAGATAGATAGATAGATAGATAGATAGATAGATAGATAGATAGATAGATATAGATTAACCTTCTTTATAGATGATATAAATCTTGTAAGCTGATGGTTATCTCCCCTGGGGCCCTCTTACATGCGCCACCCAACCAATCATTCACAGACGTGTGTGCATTGACCTGTTTTTAGTGTATTTCTAAAAGCAGACACTATTGAATTATGAGACCTTCAGCCCCCGCCATCACTGCTGACATCATCAGGCACTCAAACACAATGACTCTTAGGACATAACTACCTTTTCTTATATATACTAATTCATCACGTTTCTCGCCTTATAGTCTTGCAGATTTGTGCTAGGTACTGGTACTAATAGATATCGCACTTGATACAACAAATGGATAAGTGTGTCTGGCGACTATAATTTCATCTCCATTTTTCGACAATTCAAACTTATTAAGCACAGCAAAAGTGCATATTGAACATTTTGACACATCAATTTCAGCTTTGTTGGGCTTCCTTGTTGTAATCGCTCTTCTTGCATCAGCGCGATTGACATGCTTGTACATATATGGGCGCACTTAATATTCTTTATGCCAAACAAGAAAACTGAAAGTGATGCCTGTTCTGTATCACTTCCCACAGGCGGTTAAAATGATAGCCCCAGATTCCACAGGGGATTTTAAAAAATATGGCTGCAGATCTGGGTCTTGAAATATATTAGGGGATTCCTATTGGATCTGAATATAGATAGCCCCATGGATGAGAAAAATAAGCACCCAACTAGTTTCACTGATGACAGCCAGGCCGACCACAGTGTCAGATTTATCAGGCCACGTGGGTTGTTTACTAATAAGCCATTAATATGTGTCAATTAACCCGTTGCTTAATTTTTTAAAGTTTACAAGTAGGGTAAAGCAACCAATAGGGCAGTAATCAACTCTTCAGGATGGCCTTTATTAATTTTGACAAGTTACCTGTTAGTCAAAATATACAGATAATTCAATGGACACAGAAATTACCATTAGGTCCATTGCAAGAGAGCAATCCCGTAAAAGTCTACAAAGAACAATTAAGGGACTGATTTGATTGATGTGCAAAAGACGCAGCTGTACGTAAAGTGTCGCATTACCTAGCGGGAAAGTTCTGTTATAGGTGCCGGAGATACAGCAGGCCTTTTTAACTTTAGTTTACCCAGTCTGAGGTCGGAGATTCATGTATACGGGCAAGACAGACTGGCAAGTTTGGGACGATTGAATCCATGCAAAGCATACATGGACACGGTTTTGAATTACGCTGAAGATGCAAAAGAAAGTCAACTGCAAACTCAGCTGTACTTTAAAGACAATGCCGATTGCATGGATGAAACAGACCCTCTGTTGGGTCTGAATTTTGGTTTGACCTTACGAAATTCCTACTCAAATTATGGTCAAAGTGTGCACATGACGGAACGCATATCAACAAACTCATCTATTACTCAATGGGATCCAAGCATGGTCAAATTGACACCTGCTCCACGCGCATTATGTCTGATGAGAGTGGGCACGAAATTACAAAGTGGATATTCAAACAGGGAAACTGTGGATATGTGCTGTTAAAATGGCCCTATATGGAGATCAGTCGACATCTGCAAAATAGCACAGCCAAATACCTCCTCATGAAGTCAGACCTTGTGACACATACTGTAGCACAATGTACACCACCCATTCAACTGGGCAACTTATTCCAGGGTTGTGTACCTGCACAAATCCTAACTGGTTTGTTGGCTTCTGATGTTGTTGGAGAAGTTACACTTTCAAGCCCTTTAATTTTCAACATTATAACCTATTTACCTTCAAGTGACTGTGGATGGCAATCCCTACCGATGAAGGGCACTGGAACCAGACTATGCAAACAAACTGTACATTGACTCTTACTTGACTTTGTTCCCAGGAACTGGTAAATGGGATACCAACGATGGAAATTACATTGATCGTGATAATTATCCTAATGGCTACTCTCCTTATATGTTCAACAGTGACCCATCCAAACCGGCACAAGATATCTTGCCTGTAAGTAGTAAAAGCAACATCAAAGTGGAAGCCAGATTTGCTCAATTTCTGCAGTTGCCCTGTTGATCTCTGCCATTTTTCCTGACATCATAGAGGTGGACTGTCCATGTAACGTGTATCTACAATGAATAACCGTCAACTTAGGTCAGCCTCGCTACAGAATCACTTGACCATCTGCTACTGTGGTGGTGTTTACCCGTCAGACAGACTGCCATATAAACTGAATCAACCCCTGGGTCTGTTAATTGAAAAAACAGTCCCGCATCACATGCCTCGCAGACCTTGGATAGCTATATTTGTCCCGAGATATGTATCCATGGAATTCTTTGATTCCTTTGGACACACTTTAGCCTCCTACAACAGAAACTGTGTGGGTTTCCTGAGAAAAATGGAGTGAGGAGTTCAACAGGAAGATGCTGCAGGCATGTAAAGGTCTTATATGTGGACCGTATTGTCTCTTTTATGCAATACACCGCTGTAAAGGGATACCTATGGACACGATTATCAGCCATTTTGGAAGAAATAGGAGGAAAAATGACGACATAGTCTTCTATTTCAGTAAAAACTGCTTTAGCCACTTAAGAAAAATAAGGTAATGAAAATAATATTTACACGTGTCTGTTTTGTACAACAAAATGTGTATGAAGCTAGGTATGTGCTGTCTGGTGTGCTGTTGTGCTGTTCCGTGTGCTGTTTTATGCTGTTCCGTGTGCTGTTGTGCTGTTCTTTGGACTGTCTTCTGCTGTTCTGTATGCTGAGCTGCGTGCTGTTTTGTGTGCTGTTTCTTGCTGTTCTGTGTGTTGATGTATATGCTGTTGTAAGGGATCACACAATTTTGACATTGAATTCTTTATAAATAGTGCTGAATTAAACAAACACAAACACACGCTTATAGGATAGAGAGACAAAATAAACATCATCCCATTTGTAGAAAATCACATTTACTACATTTATATGCACATTTACCTGATACCCATGGTCTTAACAGTCAAGGACGTCAAAAATGGTTGAAGCAAGCAGTACTTGGTTCAAGCAATAGAGAAAATCTGGGAAGCCAAGAGCCTCTCTCAGAGGCTCTTGGCCGCTCAAGGAGGTGTATTGGGCAATTCTTTTAGAGGCAAAGTACCGTTGACTGATACAGAAACATATGTTGCTTTTAAATATCCTTGGACGGTGATTGTGGCGGCCCTTGGCGGTTTTGTCAAGACTGTATACCTAAACCAACTTTTACAGAAAGCCAACTAGACCATTCAACCTGCGGCCCAGAGAACAATTTGTTGTTACACATATTGGCAGCCCCTGCACAATGATATGCAAGACAGTGTTCCAAATATAGAATTCTTCCAAGGTATACCTTCAAACATGGACCAAAACGGTTTTCTGGACCTGAACACACGAAACGTGATTTTATTTGACAATCTGATAAGCGATATAAGCAAAGATAAAATAACGACATATTTATTTACCAGAGGATAGCACCATCGAAATTTGAGTGTTACCTTGCTCAGGAAATATTTCTACGAGCCACGCACAGTGACCATGCGCCGAAATTGTCAGTAGTTTATTTTAGGCAGAATGCCCATGGATTTGCAAACGATCAAGACCATGAGTCCCCGCATGTTCCCCGATAAGCCAAATGACACGATAGACATGTACAAAGAAGCCAACTCAAAACCACATGGATTCCTCCTAATTACTTTGAAACAACAGCACCCTATCATGAAGGACTGAGAACAAATACCACGTCACAAACATCTCACCAAAAACATACCAAATTATCAACAATACATTTTAAATTCCTTATTTTTATATCTAGGGATTCAGCAAATGATAACGACCATGAAAATGATGATGTGGATGATCAAGAACCTATGACAAAAAATGGCACTCTGCTGCACATCAAATGGTTACAAAGTCTTGATGACAAGACAAGTCAAGAGTCTTCGCAATGGAATGAATTTCTGAAAAGCATAATGCAATGTAGTAAAATTGATATATCGCTCATTCAGAATAACAAAAAATTAGGTCATTCATGTGTGTATAAGTAAAATGGCGTGATGCCACACCGTAAAATACCTTGCCTCATGTGTGCACAGACAAGAGCTACATTTGAGCCTATTCGGTGTGCGCATTGCGGGACTGTTGATCCTTATTCACCCCCATATACTATGGACTGGTGGCTTACAAGCAAGCACTGTGCAGACGATTAAAATATTTGTCTATTGCATGACTAGTAAGAAAACAGCTGTTGGCAAAGTTAAAAAAAAAGCGAGAAAAAAAGTGGAGCTTGAAAAGATCGATAGCATCGATGTGGAACCTATAGACTGAAAAAACACAAGTGTCATTGAAATATATATATATATATATATATATATATATATATATATATATATATATATATATATATATATATATATATATATATGGATACATATATATACATATATGTGTATATATATATATATATATATATATATATATATATATATATATATATATATATATATATATATATATATATATATATATATATACATACATATACATATATATAAGTAGCAGGGCAGCTCATTCTACTGTACGAGCATGGACTTTTATGTACTGTTGAGTAGCAAGGACAGTCAACTGTTAAATCCTGGGAACCGTAGAAACGATTTTTGCATACAATTACTACCAGAATTGAATCTATCGGGATATTGGGAAGTTGCTGTGGGTGATATTCATATTGACCAAGCAAAAGGGCAAACAAGTCAGTAGTTACTGGTGGGTTGTGTTATTGTCGACTATACTATAGTCAGAAACAGTTTAAGACTAATATTACAAAGATTACCACCATCAGGTAAACATTTTGTCACAGAACAGTTCACCCGTTTTGTGCAGAATCCCGTTCGACAAGTACATATTTATACTAGACAACGAGGGACAGCCTTCAAATATTGGTTATTGTGACGTTACATTACAGTTTTGGGCGTCTCCATTTTGAAGATGAAAAACAGTAAACCAGGGTTTGGAGCATTCAGTCAGCCATGGTTACTTTTTCGTCAACAAAAATGAAGGACACATGTTCAAGAGAAGCGCCAAGAGATTACAAACAATATGTCCTGTCGTTGAACAGGATCTCGAGATTAAAGCCAAGGTACAAAAGAGGAAAAAGAATAACCGCACGGAGACTGAACCACCTCAAAACCTCAGTGATCATGGCTTTTCTGTGTAATTGAAGAAAATAAACTGATGATTAGTTGAAACAAGAGGCGTTTGTTTGTTTGTTCATTGGTAGGATACCGAGACTTTTTTCCCAAACAACACTAACACACACGCAAGGATATTTAATGTCATGTACAAAACAGACCAGATATTTCAAGTGTGTAATAGGAGAAAAGATATATTTTTATCCCTTCTGTCAATATACCGCGCCACTGCAAGCACACTTCCCCTCAGATGCTTGATCCTCGAGTTCAAAGTGCACAGACCCAGTCAGTGATAGATAAGAGGCGTATTTGTAATCAAACCCACGTGGCCAGATAAACTTGACACTGTGATCAGCGCTGCTCTCATAAGTGGGACTAGGAGCTTATCCTTATCATCTATGGGGCTATCTATATTGAGATCCCATGAGAATCCCCTAAAATGGTTTTAGACCCATAATTTTGTAATCCCCCGTGGAATATGAAGCAGAACGGGCATCACTTGTAGTAGAAACATTGCGGCAGAAGGTCCAGCCAGCTGTTATTTCCTACTGACTATCATTGGTTCAAACCCTTTTGATCAGTCATTTAAAGTGTTGAACTGCTTTTGTATTTCCAGTCCGCATTGTTGAGGGTACCGCGGGTGAGTACCTTAGGCATCAGAGGGTACACAGGAAACAGAACAAAAATGTATTGCTCACTGTGGATGGCCATAAGCTTTTGAAAAGTGGCGTTTATGCAACTTGTAACACACCTGTTTAAACGGTATTCGGTCTATTTGTCCATGGATCATACAGACGTGTTGTACACGCTTTTACTATGAAGGCACGGTTTACTGCGGAAATATAAAGACTCCGCGGCAACCTTTCAGGAGATATATGAGTAAAACTACTCTATGTTAAGTCAGGAATTTTTGTCCCATAGTCTGTGACTATTGGATGGCTTGTTTCCTTGAAGTGTTTTATGGTACATTAGTCTTGCTTTGTCGATTTAACATCTGTTAATGGAAGACTGGTTCCCCTGTCATTTAGTGGATCGGAAACCTATTCTCACACATGGATATTCACCAATGAAACTTGAGAAAAATGGGGGGATTCACCTACTTGTATCTCACAGATCTCTTTATATGAATACATCCTCTTGATAAATACTTATTGTGCATATTAAGGGTTTCAAAGCAAACCACAGCAAAGATGTATGGCATGTTTAAAAATTCCTCTTTAAAACCCAGAGCGGATGGTGATGATACCGTCAGAGGAAATGACCGTAGTGCTAACGCACTCAGTCACACAATTCCATTAGGACACTTCTGGTGACTGTGTTGGTCAAGCAAGTCATATGCTTTGCTCCATAGTAGCATAAGGTGACTTACCTGTCAATTTGAATTAGTAATTATTTTGCCCAAATTATGAAAGAAAATATACCGTACATTTTTTTCCCAGAAGAAAACATCACCTCCGCCATCGTGTTGGATGTTTAATGTTTTGATAAACTGCACCATTCATAATTCTAAGGTTGGTCGTGATTGTTGCATAGATGGGCCACAATGAAGCCATCAGTCATATAAAGTCACATAAAGGGGCAACGTTTCTCCCAACTGACGCCCTCTTTGCCAATTTGAACAAAGTTAATGAAGCTTGAATTACTCATTCCACCCTGATAGAAAACTGAGTTATAGCTTTCCTTGGCGCGCTTTGGGAGCATTGCGCCCGGGCGCCCCAGTTGGCCCTAAGTATATAAGTTGGAAAGATTTTCCATGCACGTGTCATTCAAAATTTTGAAAAATGAAATCCCTAAATTATTGAAATACAATTAGCTGACGATATATAGATATTAGCGGGGAAAAGCGACATAAGGGTGGACTGAGTTAACATGACAATTTCATGTTAACAGACTTTTCATTCAAGTACAGACAAACATAGCTATAGTTAAAGCCAGCATAAGCATGAGAATGGCGTATGTAAAAAAACCTTTCCTCGGTGCGCATTGGATGAATTGTGCGAAAGTGAAACAAAGAAAGTTATTGAATCAATTAAAACTAGGTACTGAAACAGTTAACTTGTACTTTTGGTAATTTAATGTGCAACAGAGGAAGAACGACCCAATCTGATATATATATATATATATATATATATATATATATATATATATATATATATATATATATATATATATATATATATATATATATATATATATATATATATATTTATTTATTTATTTATTTATTTATTTATTTATTTATTTATTTATTTATCCCCTACTTTGTACCATATTACATTGAAAACCCATGGGATATGGCCTTTGTGATATTGTTGACCATATGCCATGGGTGGGACTACTTTTTGCCATATTTGGTATATCCAACCTCGCCTTATTACCTTGCCATAAATCACGGCCGAAAACCTGATGGTCCGTGGTATAAATCCCGGCCAATGAGTAAGAATAAACTTGATTCTATGATGCAAACTAGGGCCAAAAATGCAGGACTGATGATTGGCAGAAAAAACAACCACTCTGTAAGACGCATGGTGTGCATTCGACTTTTACATCCAAGTGTCCCGCCAACCATTAATAATTTATTATTCAACAGCTGAGTGGGCAGTGGTTGAGCTATTCTGCAACAGCAAGCCGAAATCAACAGCATGCCACGTGCAGCCTTCTCCAGGGAAATGATTCTTCTTTCAGAAGCCACTAATATCTGTCCAAAACACTCCCCAGACTCTGTTTTCATCGTTTGTCCCAGCTAGCGTGGTAGGGAGCCATCGTCCCGCTCCTTCGGGCAATGCTGCCGTCACTGATAGGGACAATCTGACCGCCAACAGTCAGTTGAGCTCCACGGGTGCATAGGCCTACTTTGGAATGTTTGCTGGTGCAACAGTCAAAGTCAACGTGACCTTCCAATTCTCCTCCCCACCAAATTAATTCCATATAGAAATTATAAAAAAAGTGTCTGAAGCGACGGCCGTTCAAAAAAATCCGCCATTAGGCCTGTGGTCGACCGCTTTTCTTTGTTGTTTAAATTTTATATCCATACGAGCAGGATAAACTGTGTCAAAAGTCCCATGTAATGTAGTGATATAAAATGTTACTAGTGATATAAATGGTCTTTTTTCTTTCTTAATGGACAGTAGGGGATAAATACAAAATAACCCTCGTCATTAATCTGTCTAAACCGAATTCCCCTCGTTGTTTGCCTGCCTGTGCGCCTGATCACCCGCGCGCTTCGCGCTTGGGTGATCAGGCGCGCAGGCAGGGAAACAACTTGGGGGATTCGGTTTGACAGATAAACGACTCAGGTAATTTTGTATATATATATATATATATATATATATATATATATATATATATATATATATATATATGTATATATATAACTTGTGGTTGGACAGATTACAAAAAATAGGAATAGATGCATGAAGCGAAAGGGATACTTCTGAAAGAAGCCAGATTAGACCAAAAGATTCTCACGGCCCTGAATCCAGTAACTATTAGGCCATTTCGTGTGTCTTAGTCTCGGTACTCGAACCTTTGATACGAATCTTTGATACCAGGTAAAAAAAAAAAAAAAGAAAAAAAAAGAAAAAAAGAAAATAACCAACACAGTCCACACCATACGCGAAAACTCCAGGTTAGTCTGCTTGTTCTAAGGTTTAAGGGCTAACTTTCTCTTATCGTGGCAGATTTTACAACACAAGATGTTGTATGACATATAACAGCAGAGCTATTATTGGGTAACTATTATTAGTCAAAAGCTCATATGGCAAAATATAAATGGAAACACGAAAAAAGTATATATTTTTGGAATGGATATAACCCAAAAATTCACAATCAGACTATAGGTTTGCATATAATTGTTAATTAAACACATACAGATAATGCTACAACCATCTTAATAGTTTAAACACCATTGAAAGGTGGAAATGACTGGGTGCAAGCAACATCTAGTTGATTGACCTTGTACATAGTTATTTCCACATTTCTATGGTGTTCAACATTCAACATGGTGGCCTCCCTCTATACTTTAAAGCACATATTTCGAAAACTTACCAAATAAATCTGGCATCTCTTTGAACCATATTTATGTTTATGATTTCTGTAAATATATATTTTTTTGTAATTTGGAAAAACACGACGAGAGCTACATCCATATTTGTGTAGGTGCTTGGCATTTGAAGTGTTTGGCCCACGTGTTTAATATAACGCATTTTAATTAGCTCACATAGTTGAAATCATAATGACATTTGAAATTGTGTGATCGTTTGGTTTCTTGAAATGTATATTTTTTATGTTGGCATTACTTATTGTCGGTCTGTGAGCATTTCTAAGTAACAGTAACCCTAAAATACTTTTGATGTCTTACATCTAATCAATCATCACATTTGTAACTTACAGCTGTTCCATTCCCAAACAATAATCCAGTCTCTAATTTGCAGCTAAAAAAAAGGCATGATTAGTCCTTTCTCAGCATTAGCATCATATGCATCATTATGTTGCATCTTCCATATCATTATGTTCCTATGGTCAGAAAAGTTGCCACACGGAACTATTTGCATTGAACTGGTAGGCGCGAGTGACTACATCAATACACACAAATCTGCTTGCACGGATAGTCAAGCACTGATTTCAGGGCATTCAGTGAGAACACGGAGGAATAAGCTGGATCCTTTATGGTGAGAATCACTGATTAGAACAGTGGTCAGACGACAGGGTTACCAAGGTCAAGGAAAGGAAACCAACCTGTTGAGGTTCATATAACCTTGTTGCCACCGAGAAAATGATTTTGGTAAAAGTTGAAGAAACGCTGCAAAATTCCAAAGTCTATAATTCCTGGTCACCGGAAATGGTACCATTTCAAGGTAACTAAAACGTAACTGTAGACTCTTAGTACAAAACGGTAGATTCTTAAGAAATAATCTACCATGAAAACAAAATATTATCCGGACATCTGCTAAGCCAGCATAGTCATACTCCACTCTGTATGTCGAGTTGGCGGGGATAACCGAGTAATCACACTCCGCTCTGTATGACCAGTAGGCGGGGGTTACAGCATAATCGCACTCCGCTCTGTAAGACCAGTAGGAAAGGATTACAGTGTTGCGCGTGCAGCTGTACGTCCACGAGGTCAGAATGGATGCAACAGCTAGTTAACAGCAAATGCAACAGCTTATATTCAGTATTCGGCACGGTGATAGCACCTGCAACCTGTGTCACGCGACATTGTTAACCAAAGTTAGCGGATTCTCTACCCTCCCACCCCCAGCCTCGTTTTTTGACCTGCAAGCGAACGAAAGAAGTTACGCAAGCCAACTTGACAATGGCTTGAAAAAAAAAAAAAAGCAGAAAGAGTTGTTCTTTATTTAAATATACTTTTCTAGTGTAAAGGAAGCTAGAATATAAATGTTGGCGGGGACTTTTTTTAGAAGCGGCGTTGTTGAATATAATATATAATACAATTTACCCGATCAATTACACATTAATGTCAAAACTGTTGCTCATTTACTCTCACTATTCAATCATCCGCAATAGATAAGTATATACATTAGTACGCCCACTTGACTATGTCTTGAAACATCCATTAAAACTTTGAATGAGTGAGTGGTTCTACATTACAATATATTTTTTAACATCAAAGAGGCTAGAATATATACATTTTTTTATGCTCATCTACTCTCCGGTATTCATTCACCCACGGTATGTATGTGCAGACGTTGGTATTTATCGAACTTTGATTCTTCACTATAATACATTTATCAACACCAAAAATTATAAAACTATTATTAAGTCATGCATGCTATTTCGTCGAATTGAGCTTAAGTGTGCAAACTAAATCACATTCATGGAAGAAACGAAATACTATGACAACATAGGGGATTTTCGAGGGAGTAATAATATCTACTTGTATACTTGTATTTTATACATTTATTGACCATTTATTTTTAAACTTTATTTATTTTATTTATTTATTTATTTATTTATTTATTTATCTATTTATTTATATTTATTTATTTATTTATTTATTTATTTATTTATTTATTTATTTATTTATTTATTTATTTATTTATTTATTTATTCATTTATTCATTCATTCATTCATTCATTCATTTATTTATTTATTTATTCATGTATGTATGTATGTATGTATGTATGTATGTATTTATTTATTTATTTATTTATTTATTTATTTATTTATTTATTTATTTATTTATTTACTTATTTATTATTTGTTTGTTTGTTTTTGTTCACTTGTTTGTTTATTTATTTAATTCGCTACTGTGGATATTTAGCCGAGCTTTCCAATGTTTTCAAGAATTATTTTTTCCAGAGATGGCTAAACGTGTCTTTTGGCAGAAAAAGCAATGTCGAGTAGCTGCAGATATAAAGTGCTTTGCGTGAAAAGATGTCATTATAGCGCATGTGTCAGAACGTACGGACTACTTAATGGATATCTGTGATAGCCGATACCCATATATGCAACTGAAAATGGAGCCTATCCTTTGATAACGCCTACCCGGTCTTCTGGTCACGCAGAAGTTGACAGCAGCTGTCCCGCACAGTCATATGTGGCTTTGCTTTAAAGGTAAATCTTTTACTAAATGAATTTTATTTTCAAGCGGCATTAGCCATCAATCGTGTCAAGCTGCCTTGGGCCATTGCAACTCCTGTGCGCTTCGCGGGTTTAGATGAGAAGCATTGTCAAAAAAGAAGTTGGCGTGTATAACATGTCCAAAGTTGAGTGGCGAAAGGAAAGCTGAGTTGTATACTCACTTATCACGAGTGGTGGTCCTTTCGAAGTTCTACTGAGAATGGATCCTTAGTTTATGATACCCACCCACACCCGTGCTTTGAAAACGCCTTGCTGTCTCTGATGGCTATCCACGATAGGTTGCTTCGTGAAGCATCCATTGTCTTGATAAAAACGTGTTTTAAACAAAAAAAATTCCAAAAATATGAGCAGAGCTGTTTGAGCACTTAGTGTTGGCACCAGCAAGTGTACCTTTGTACTGTGTGATTTCATGTGTGTGCTCACTAACTTCCATGAGGATGTTGTCAGTAAATAATTTATCCTCATCTTATTTACAGCGCCATGGGAAAAGCTGAAAGCTGTACTTTCATAGCGTAGTCTTCAGGAATCCCGCCCGATGCCATTTGTAATCAAAATGTGTATAATGTGGCTGTTCGTGTGTCTATAAAACGTTTGATTTGCCTTCAGCCACATTAGATTCCCTGCTGGTCCATTTCGTTGTTAAAAGCGGGCATTTTTTCATGATGAGTCATGTTTCTCTTCGACTTATACCGACTCTTTTTTAATACTCCACTGGGTTACCTCTTAGCCAGTTCGGTAGGGTAGAACTTTGCTGGTTTTCTGCTGAAACTTGATCGATAGATAGATAGGTAGACAGATAGATACATAAAGAGAGATAGATAGACATATAGATAGATAGATAGACAGACAGACAGCCAGACAGACAGACAGACAGCCAGACAGGTAGATAGATAGATAGATAGATAGATAGATAGATAGATAGATAGATAGATAGATAGATAGATAGATAGATAGATAGATAGATAGATAGATAGATAGATAGATAGATAGATAGATAGATAGATAGATAGATAGATAGATAGATAGATAGATAGATAGATAGATAGATAGATAGATAGATAGATAGATAGATAGATAGATAGATAGATAGATAGATAGATAGAGTTACGCCTGCTTTTTTCGCGTTTTGTTGGTCTTTGGCTTGTGTTTGGAAACGTTTGAAAACGTTTGGAATGTGTTTGGAAAGTGTTTGAGAAAAATCTCAAACACTTTTACAGAGCGTTCGAACACTTTCACAAAGCTACCGGACACTTCTCCAAACGCGTTCAAACACGTTCCAAACGCGCTGAACAATTACCCGAATGATTCCAAACACTTTCACAAACGCATTCAAACACTATGCATTTCAAAGACTTCCATTTAAATAATGAAGAATCTTCAAACGTATTTTCAACATGTCTAGCAATATATGATGTACCTACATGTAAATGTGCACCCATCCAGCATTATAGGTTGTATATATTTATATAAAACACGATCTAAATACGTTTACCCAAGTGTCTAATTCAACTAAAATTAATTGAGACTTAATTCTTCATTTTAGATGTGATGAATACTTCATCTTTCAAAAACTGTTTCGTGGAAATCCATTAAATAATCCATAAATGAAGGCATGCACATGTTGTTGGGATTTTTAGGTGCTGATAAGCTTTTTAGACACTTGTTAAAAATATTCCTGTCATTAGAATTAGACTACCAAGTCTACATGTACATATATCACATACAGTTGGCGCAAAGTGTAAAGTGTTTGAAAGCAGTTGGAAACGTGTTTGAAAACATTCAGCTTTCACCAAACGCGTTCGGCAAAGTGTTTGAAAGCATTTGGAAAAGTGTTTGAAAGCGTTTGGAAAAGTGTTTGAAAGCGTTTGGCAAAGTGTTTGTAAAGCGTTTGGAAAGTGTTTGCAAAGTGTTTTCAACGCGTTTGCAAAACTTTTGATTTTAACAGAAAGTGTTTGGGAAAGGTTTGGGAAACGCTGGTGCGTTTGGCGTTTGTTAACTTGAACGCGAGCGTAACTGTAGATAGATAGATAGATAGATAGATAGATAGATAGATAGATAGATAGATAGATAGATAGATAGATAGATAGATAGATAGATAGATAGATAGATAGATAGATAGATAAACAAATAAATAAATAACACTTCCGTTTATATTGTCCATTTTCGTATTTTTTTGAAATTACAGCACACCTTTGTGTTATTGTTTCCGAGTAACACATGATGACAGATTTTAATGTTTTTATAAACCACCTTTGTATATAAATCACGTTTGTGATGCTCGCCGTTGTGAATATGGTGCTCGCTTCAGCGGTCCAGAAAATTAGATAAATGAAACTAGAAAAAATAAAATAAATTAAAACAAAATAAAATGAATCCTAATGGGACAAAAGACATTCATATTGTTCTACGTGCTTTAATATCAATAAGCGGTCAACTTATTTTGAGCCTTAGGCTGTTTATTTATCCTGTCCACCTTTGCCAGCTTACGCAATCATTCTTTCGTTACCTTCAGATATTGTGACTGGTTATAAATACATTAAAAAACAGTCAAGTGGAAGAGACACGATCAACCTTATAACTGTTGCCAACAGTGAACACTTGGTCTCTGGCATCATTGATCATCACAATAAATAGACATCTATTGCCATCTACCACATACATCTAACAGAATACAGGCTGTGTATTCCATAATAAAGAAAAAAGGGTTAATGTGTGTGTGTCTGTCTGTGTGTATTTTTTTTTCTTTAATGCCTGGTTTGATCGACAGAATGGGTTTATACAGTAAAGTTTTCTCCACAGTTACTAAAAGTCAAGACAAAACTAATTAACTTTCTCGTTATTCTTATTTTGCCCCGTTTTGTTGACAGCATAAAACTGTTAAAATGACAACACACTGAAATGAATCCAGCATTAGTTTATTAATTGTGTCCAAATTGCAATTTAAGTTTGAATGTAGAGTTTCTACACGCATGAAAATATTTACATTTACAGTACTTTTGGTAATTCATAGAGCAACAGCAACGGTAAATGCGCATATTTTTTAAAGTTGCTTAATTGTGTTGAACCTATATTCTAATTAACAAAAACGTTATTCTGATCTTATTTTTCATAACCATTAAAAAGGCACCATTTGTCATATCAATCCAATTAGCTGATGCTGCAGATACAATATATTGATTATTGCATAGAGCGAACCACGTCGTCAACACAATCAAGAACTGGCTAGTGACATTCGGCTGCACTGTGAGGCAGCGTTTCAATATGCAATCACAAGTAAATCAAAATAAAACTCCACAGACTTGATTGTCAATATGTATTGTGAGCGGTGTCTTCTTAGTGTTCTGCTGAATTAGGGTCTGCAGGCAAAACCAACATTGAAACTGTTTGGTTTGGATGAGAACTCTGATTTAAAAATGATGTTCGAAGCGTAAAAAACAAGGTATCTACAATTTCGTTGCCAATTGTGACAAGTATTGACGTGCTTTAAATTGGCATAATGGTATTGGATTCATATTCTTTGGAAACCGATCTTTTATTCAAGTACCATCACGCCAAATGCTACCACAGGAGAGCATACACAATGAGAATGATCCAGGTCGACAGGTTTCCTTGACGTGCTCCAGGTGCATTGTGCCGAACAGCGCGTGGATGAGGTCTGTTTTTTTTCTGTTAAAATGTGACACTGAAACGGTTAACAAGAACACGTTCGATCCTGTTTGCAAAGTGTTTACAAACTGACGCTCTTTTTAAACCTTTCATTATGTCTTTTCCTTTATCTTTTCATTTACTTATTGTTTAATTTAGATATTCTGCGGCACACAAATGGCCTAACCCGAAAGTCTACTGCTGGACATCACACGAAAACACCGTTATTACGTGATGAATGCAGAAAAAATAGCCATCTGTACTTTTTTGCATTTATATTCGTGGTAATATATTCACATGTGGTTTGTTTTTTATCAGTTGGATACGACAAATACAGTTCATTTGTCTATGGCTACAATGGTTTCTCCACTATGCGCAATGATTTCTGCTGCCACGTTTCATAGAAAACGGCTTCACAAGCCATAACATGCTATCATTTGGTTTCCTAATGATCATTATGCCCTGGAATAAACGCACACTCTTTTCGTCAGCTTTATTTTCAGATAGTCACAGGACTCTTTATTTAGGGTACGCAGTTGAGGAACCTTTTACAGGCTCTTTATAGTTTTCTATTTTTGTGTAGTGGACCCATTTCACAGCACGAGTGATCCCACAGCTTTTGGTATCAAAATTGATCGACAAAAACCAAATATAAGTGGTCCATATTTTGCAGATGTTATAAATATTTAAAATATCATTAAGATTATTGTGGAGGAGGAATGATTGTGATGAGCAACTTTGTTTGCGATCGTAAGCTAGCTCCTATATTAATGTTTGCATATCCTAGCTTCCTAGCTGGCACAAAAGTAAACGGTGATGGTTTTAAATTTCAGCACCTCTGAATAAAATGTGGGACACTCAGGCCAAGATCCAGGGTGTCATGTTAGAAGCCACAGTCAAGGCAGCGCCCACACTGAAAATGGTCATGATAAGGTTGGGCACCATTATGAAACAGCTCAGTGATACGAAAGCAACCTAGGGCAACCTGATAGACAAAGTGGACAAGTTTTAACATCCTTCAGCACAGTATTCGACATGGGAATGTCCTGCTGTCTCTATGTTCCGCAATAACCATAGATATACTTAAAAAAAAAAAACATTTCCTCTCATTCGCTCATACATGCAATGCATTTACTCAGTGGTGTGGCAGAGTGTTAGTATGAAAATTAAAATAAGAGAACTCGTACGTCAGTGGCCTTAAGCTTTCTGGTTCATGACACAAAACCTTTTGTGACCTGAAATGTGTTTTTGTTGCAATTGTTTCATTGTTTCTGTGTTGCAGGTATTCAGTTTGGCTGTAAACAGTTTCAGGCAAACCTTTATCCTGTCCGTCGTTTGTACTAGTTTGTGACAAGTTTCAAACTTGTGTTGAGTGTTTTCTAACATTTAGAGCCAACCTGTAGTCATGTCATCAAACAAAAAAAAAAGGAACAATCATCATATCAACATTTTCGAAAACGTGTTCACGAGAAATTTTGTGGAGATGTTAATTAGAAAGAAGGGAGAAGAGATACGTTTTACAAGATTCAGTTAGCACACTCACACAAATGGCTGAAATAGAAAAAAATCAATAGATGTTTGTGGTTTGCCAATTGACACAAAAAGAAAGGAAGTCTTCCCCTTTTTTTTACAAAACAGTAGGCATTCAGTTTTTCTGCTATCGGAGACACACGATACTCTTGAAAAAATAAATACGGTGAGAAAAGGGGGGGGGGGGTGTTCTGTTCGACCGTGAAATGAAAGCGAGTGCGTGGTGTGTTGAAAAACAACTACAATAGAATTATTCGCCTAAGTATAGCTGATGACGGGCGTCGCTACATAATTTTTGATATCTCTATAAATGTTTTTAGAACTGCAGTGGCTACATTGAATGCACCCAATGGTGAATCCCATGAAATTTCCGAGAAGGTCCTGAATATTGTAGAAAATCTACCAAAGGATATCCGTCTCTTTTATGGGTGATTTGAAATGTATACAAAATATAGATAAACCACACACAAAAAGGCCATATGTGTCTGTAATCAAAGCATGGGTAGAAGAAACAGATTTGATGCACGTGTGGAGAGAAATGAATCCCAAAGATAAAAAAACAAAAATCACTTAGCGTACATGATATTCATCACTTATTCAATGCACCCTGGACTACGTTTTGGTATCCAAAGGTTTATATGGCTTTATAAACGAACCAGATAATGTACCTGCCTTCCGTACAAACGACTCTGCTGTAAAGCTAATACCAGAATGTATGGGGGTGGCAGGTATCTAGAAATTAGACACATCATCTCTGCTTGAAAAAGTTTATTTCGAACTGGTTTAAAAGGCAAAACTGGGAATAGATGGAAATCCCAGGAATACAGACACCAGCCACAGGTTATTATAGGAAGTTATAAAAGCAGAAGTGAGAGGCGACATAATTAGATATGCAGTACAAAAAAAGATAACTACATTAAGTCAGACAGGGTTATTAAAGAAAGAAAGAAAGAAGTTTCAACATTAACGGACTCAACCTAATTTACTAAATAAATATGATGGAATTACTTAAATATCTCACGAAAAGAAAGCACTAAAAATATTAATAGAACAAAAAAAAAAAAGACGAGCCATAATCAGAAGCTAAGACCTATGGAAGGTGAAACGCCCACCCTTTTTTTATTAATTTGGAAAACAAGAAACCAAACAGAAAACTTCTAAAAGAACCGAAAGAAATATTGATAGGGCAGAGATTTTTTTATAAGGAGCTCCACACTACACATATTTTTCCAAACGGAAATGATGATCATGATGAATTTTTTGTTACAGACGGTAACAACAAATTGGATAATACTCAGCAGGTAAAGATGTGAAGAGAGCAAAATATAATTAATGTAATTCAAGCACGCCTAACAATAAGTCTCCCAGCTTTGACGGGCTCCCGATTGAGTTTTATAAAATATCTTGGACAGGCAAAAAGACATTTTCATTAATCTGAAATTAGGGCCTGCACAAGAAACACAAGGATCTGTAGCTCCGGACTTAAATTTAGAATTTACAAATGAACTTATTACAATACTAAGACTGCAGATTTTAACATACTTATGTCAACTTCAACAACTAAATTTTGACTCCAAAGTTTAAGAAAAAAAAATAAGCAGAGCTAAACATTTGGCAAAGTAGATATTTAAGCGTCACGAGAAAGATACATACAATAAAAAGTATTGCATAACCTCTGTTCACACATTTAGCATCAATACTTCCAGGGGAAAGGTAATACAAGCTAATTTGTTTAAGTTGTTTGGAATGGAAAAGCTGGTCAAATTAAATGCAGTGTATTTATAGATGTTACTGAAAATGGAGCATTAAAGGTGCCTCATTTACTAGCATATTTTAACTATTTGAAAGCAAAATGGGTGATAAGGCTGTGTGCTGTTCAAACAGCATCACGGAAAACATCAGTTAGACATTGGACACCAATAGAAATATAGACATATATTTTAACACAAAAAGTGTCTAGTAATTCAGAAAATTAAAAGTGTTTGCTGGATTTGATCACCTTACACTCATTGCTTGTACTTTTTTCCCCGCTCGGGAAAAACAACTATCCCTCAACACCAGATCCCCGCCTCTTTGTCATAGGCATCTCCCATGGGAGACCCCATTGGGGTCCTTGAACGGTTACCAAGATCCCCTTTCCTCCCTATACTCGCCCTTCATTCCTAAACTCCCAGAATCCTACCAGGTTGTCCTGTATACTTTTATTACATCCCCTGCTTCCCAGAAAGCCACCCTTCAAATCTTAAAGCTATACACCACGTCCCTCTTCCTCTAAACACTGAACCACTTCTGAACCCTTGTAGTTATAATCTTCCCTGGGTGTCTTTCTGAACAAAATCTCCCCTTATCTCTCCATTTACATCGCACCACAACAGCCAATGATCCATTGTCTCATCTGCCTCTTGCGTACACACTTTACATTTTCCATTACTACCTGTCGTCCACTTCTGTTCCTTTTCTAGATTGGTAACTTCTGTCCTCCTTTCAAAAAGAAGCTGCCCCCCTCCCTCCATCCCAACAGAGAATTTTTTTGGATTTGTAATCGCTTGCATGCTTTTAATCCTTTTTCCTGACTCCTCGTTTCCAGTCCTCTTTCAAAACCCTATGCTACAGTCCTATCTATGTACACTTTCCAATCATCTACCTTGTCGTATCCTTTCAATTTTTATATCCCGGCTCAGTTATCTGTCTTTGACCCATCTTGCATGTCCCTTGACTTCATCGTTGTAAACTTTCCTGCACCACCAGTCTTTACTGACTGCTTGTAGATACCCCCAGTACTAACTTTGCTTTGGCAATCCTATCTGTGATTTCGTTCCATCCTTACTCTCCTAGGACTGCTTATGTTGTTTGACATGGTGGTGCACCCAGAATTCATTTCCCACCTCATTCTGTGTGTGTGTGTTTTTTTTTCCCATTCCCTGGATACCTACCTCACTGATTGGAAACGCATGTAAGCCATATAACATTCTTAGTATTGCAACTCCTTCACATAATACTGTTGCTGTGTACGGTCTGTTGAAAGTGTTCAGTGCCGTCAATTTTATTATTGCCTTTGTACGATTCACTCTCTGTTTAATTTTCTCTGTCTGATTCCAGAACATGCCCTTACCCGTTGCTTTTATCTAAATGCTTAGGTAATCTTACTCTTCGACACGCATATCTTGTAGTTCTTTCTGAGACTCTGCCATGAGTAGAGTGTCATCTACTCATAACCCTTGGGGCTACAGCTACAAGTTTGCTTAATTGTTCTTAAAATTGTGTTAAGAAAAATTGTTTTGCTAACATGTTTTTTAGCATAATTACTAATGACTTTCATTCTTTTCTCATATGCCTATATGAACATTTACTCAATATTATTTTAAAAAATCACTTTACAGTGACAGTATTTTCTCACATGTCATAAACCTGATACATAACGTTAAAACATTGACTCGGGGTTGGCATTGAAATGGAGCTTAATTGTTTCGAGACTTTCAAAGTGAGGAGTAGGTGGCATCATGGAGTTTGTTTTACATTTCTGGTGTAGGATGCTAATTGTTGCAGTCCTTGTTAGGATTGCCCTAGGTTTGTACAGGTTGTCAAGCTGCAACTGTTTATTTTACAACCACTGGGACTAAATGTAATAAAGTTGGTTTCTACTTCAGTTATACACTAGCAGGTGGTTTGACTAGGATAAGCTATCCGGGTAGAAAGGGTACATACTGGTTCTGGGGTTAATCAAATTTTTCTTATCTGAATCTGTACTTTACAAATTTAGTAACCTTGGTTTGTTTGACAGGTATTCTTCTTTCGTGATGAAGCTCTGCATTCATAAGCAAAACTTCAAGTATTCAGCTAATTCATCATTTGCCACGTTCATATTTATTCGCTATTGTGTGGGTTGTCTTTGCTGAATATGCAGCTTAGACAAGGAGCCGATACTCAGAGAGACATGTACGGGATAGGCTCTGAAACATGTTCTGAGTAGTTACCCACTGAGGGCCCGTTAGTTTATTTGGGCTATTAAAGCCTATATCAAAATTTTACAGAGAAACGTGTGCAATATGGACAATAGTACTTCCATATGTGTATAGATGAGACAGGGACAGGTTAGCGTATGCAGATTAAAGAGTTCAAACTGCGGGATAGGGTTATGACTACTAGGAAGTGGTTCTTGACAAAGAGACACAGATACAATCTGCAACAAATAAACCTGGTAATTTTAGATCACTTAACTTTATTCCCTTATCACACTCCACTTACTGATCCTCCAAATCATGAATTAAAAGAGTAAAAAAAAAAAATGGGGACAGCCCACATCCCTTCTTTAGGCCTATATCCAGACAGGCATTCATTACTTATACCTTTCCTAATCAAAGTGTACAGATTAATCTTAATACAACGCTTTCAGATTTTCTTGAAAATTTCCACCAAATCGTGGTCCATTTAGTTTTTCCCATAGGGCATCTCTCCATACCCTGCCATAAGCATCTTTTCTAACATCGAAGAAACCCATGAAAACTTTCTTCCGCTTTTGTCTTGCCAATACTAACACCTGAGTCAATATACAGATGTTGTAGCCTATCAATCTACCTAGTCATTTTTTTTTCCAAATTTGACAACATGGCAATGCCCCTACATTCGCCCAATAGGCCTTCCAGGCCCTTATTTGGAATGAAGGAAATCTTGAGTACAACAATTCCTTTGTTACCCCTCTGTTCTCAATACTCTTATTGAAAAACAACTGTCAAATATTCTTTCAATTTCCTCTGGCGCTCTCTTTATAAATTCCGTCAAGATATCATCTGGTCTTGGGGCTTTGCTTAATTGTTTCGTCTCAACTGCCATTTTTCAGCTTTTATACTTCTGATCCTGCAACACATATCTGGATCCAATTGGTCCTGTGTGTAATCTGCTTGACACACTGGTACTGTTCCCAGAACCCACTCTGGGTTATCAACTTTTTCCATGTGCCCCCTTAAGGCTTTCTACATTTCTACCTTGGTACCTGTCCATTGCCCTCTGTGTGCTATATATTGGGATTTACTATGTTTTTAGCAATTGATCTGTTTCTGAAAGATGACTGAATTGCACCCCCTTTCTCCACTGTTTTCCTTTTTTCATTTGTTCACCATTACTGGCTCTCATTTTTGCTCTCATCTCGGCTACATTCCTTATACTGTCTCTTAGCTCCTTATATAGAACCTTTGGGACTCCTGTTTTTCCTGGCTAACCCCCATGCTCTATTTTTAGCCCTCTTTCTACTTATGGCTCCTGTCAACTCTGGGTCTATTCTATACAATATAGACTTTAAACCAAAACTTTCGTCAGCCTATCTTTTCCTGTGCTACCTTAAGAATCCTTCTGAACAGGTCTCCATTCATTTTCTGTACTTTTCTTTCATTCTCGCATCTATCTTTTCATTCCCGCAATATAACGTTTAGATTTTCTCCATACCTGTTTCCTCCTGTATATTCCAACCCCATTTATTCCCCCCCCCTGTTTCTTCTTTGATACTGCTAGCTAATTGAGACTAGGGACCAGATATGGTCACTGTCTATATCCAATCTACGTTCATAATTTTTTTCGCATCTTTGTGTCATTTGAGATACTTCACTCTCCACTAAAATATCATTATTATGTGCCTTTCACCAAATGCCCATATATGTCTACGTTCCCTTGCATTGTACATCCCTATCAACTATCCTGAGACCAAATTCCCTTGTGAAATTCAGTAACCTGGTTCCATTTCCATCGATTCCACTATCCCCTGCCTGAACTCCACTCATTCTATTTCCTATGTGCCCATTAAAATTCCCATCTAGCATAATCTGATAGCTCTGCTGCTGAATGTCACTAATCATCATCCTCATCCAATCCTATATCTGGTCATTCTATTCCGTGGATATCCCTCGCAACTCATACACTACACCTACCGCTACCATACTTCTGTTTGACTCTATTCCTGTCCCCTACATCTCACTTATCCACGCTGTCTGCTTCCCATGAATCTTCGTGTGCCACTTTACTCCTTCCTTATCAAAAACCTTACTCCTGCTCCTTTGTCTCCTTACCCTATCTCCTCCTTCCTGACAGGGGTGCAGACCATTCCCAGCAAACAACTCCCTCTTACAAACAAACTCCTCTCATACCTCTCTGAGCGCTTCCCTCTGAATGCTCCCCTCTACCAATCAGCTCATATCCTGCTGGGCATGTAACTATACAGATCTTTTACTTTCTGATATGCGTTTCTGCTACTGCTACAAAGTCAATTGCCTCACTCTCTGTTACATATCCTATCTCTGCCCCCTTGTTCTTAAATGCCCTGCAATTCGGAGATCCTATTTTCCATTTCCCAGCATCGTTGCAATTTCTCTGTTCCTATTTCTACCACTTTGCAAAAAGACTGCCTGGGGGACGCCGTGATTTATGGTATCCCTGCGGCTGGACTCACTCATTATATGCCCCTTTACCCTATCTCCTCCTACCTGACAGGGGTGCTGACTCACGGCGTCTCCCAGGCGGTCTTTCTGGAAAGTGGTAGAAACGAATCTAATAAAGTCGTATTTGGATCTTTTGGCCATAAGCAGTGAAATAACATCGCAAGTGTATGCTACAAGACATTTTCAAGTTTTGAAATGTTGAATTACCCATACATTTCTGGTGTAAAAAAGCTTTCTGTCCATATTACGATTTATATGATTCATGGCAGATTCCTTTTGTGATCAAAATGTGCCAACAGTTGGGATATATATATATATATATATATATATATATATATATATATATATATATATATATATATATATATATATATATATATATATGGAAGGAAAGACAGACAGAAAGATAGACAGACAGACAGACAGACAGACAGATAGATAGATAGATAGATAGATAGATAGATAGATAGATAGATAGATGCGCGTTGTTCCAATACATCATGTCAGTGGGCCGTGATGTGTCAATGCATCATGGAACTGTTGCGTGTTGTGAAAATGCATCATGTCATTGTGGCGTGGTGTGTCAATGCATCAGGTTTGTATGATATGGTGTATAAATACAACAAATCTGCGGAGTGGTGCGTCAATGCACAAAAACGGTGAGATGTGGTGCGTCAATGCATTGTAGTTCTGTATGCGGTGTATCAATATGTTAAATCAGTGTGCGATGTGTCAATACATTAAACCAGTGTGACGGGGTGTGTCAAAACATCATGCCAGTGCGACGCGATGTGTCAATACATCATGGTTTGGCATGTTAATGATTCATGTCAGTGCGGCGTGGAGTGTTTCGTGTGATAGTTATAACAAGTAACATGACCATTATGCCACATAATCAATGAGGCTGAAGCCTGAGTTGATTGTGATGCCATAATGATCATTGTGACATGTTATAAATGACTTGTAACAAGGGTGGCAGGAGCTGACCAAGTTATTCCTTGGTGCATGACATTTTCCCTGCCTTTTGTGCATGGTGTACTTTGACGATTACGTAAGTTATCACATGCACAGTCAAGTTTGACTGCTTGCTCATGTATTTTCCACTTACCGATATGTCAGTAGGAAGAGCAGGTGGTGGAAGCCAAAATGACAGATTTTTAGTTAGTTGGGCAGTATTCCCACTCAACATTTATTTTTTCAGAGGAGGATGTGTCATAATGACGAGAGTGCATGCTACAAGAAACCTATTGCCGATAAAAAAGCAATACATTTTTTAAATTTAATTCACTTATTTTTTTTCAGGGTTAATGCCTAGCATGTGTTGTTAATTGAGTCAGGAGCCTCAACTTACATTAAGCCGACAGTGATACCATATAAGATATGACAGACGACTTGGAAAGTTCGATGAATACACGTCTGCACTATTCCAAGTCCTGTGGACATCTTTATAGATACTGCTGGAACATTACTTTAATTTGGGCTCTCCATGGGAAGGTTTCAACAACAAGTGTTTCTACAACACACTGCCTGTAGGTCATACTGCACTACACAACAGTTACAATCCTATTGTGTGAAAAATGTTCATTATGTGATATAATCAGCACCTTTTCCGGCTCCCTATTGGTCTGTTTCTACCACCCGTGTTGCAAGTGTACCTAACGCGTGCTTGAGTTTACAAAATGTACACAACTTTTATATTCGTATCGCATGTTTTGTATATGTGATTAGAACATGCTGCACGTGGTGTTTCTTAAGCAAATTGTTTATTCTTGCATGCCTTGTCTATATAAATCTATCCGCGCATCCACCCCACCATCCACCCGTGCCCCCCTCCTCTCCCGATCAAGCACACAGGCTGGATTCCTGATACAGCTGTATAGCAGGTTTAAAATATTCAACACTTTTGAATCGTGTTGTATTTTAAGAGTCTGAAGCTGCTTTTTGGATAATGTGGTCGAAACGTTGAACTGCTGTGAGACATAAAGTCGATTTGGTTTGCAACATTGGGTACACAACGGGTTGATGATCAGTTGATTAAAGGATAGTACTGTACAATGCACTTCTATGTATGTTTTTTTTTTTTTTTTTTTTTCTATAGGTAAATTCCACATCTTTGGTTTTAAGCTTGAAGCAACACAACGCTGGTGTGTATTCACTGTTGACCATGGATTTTCCTTGGTCACATCAATTTGTTTGACAGTTAATAATCCAAAATGGCGCCACGTCTATCCTCCATTCCTTTACGTTCAGTGACATGTGCTCAAGCCAATGGACGTCTACTTGCCATGACATGTACCAGCAGGCGTCCAGAACAGCTGGTTGTAAAGTAAGGTCGGTCCTGTCTTGAGTCAATACGTCCTTTGGACTATTTATGTCATGTGTGGTTAAGGATTGCCACAATCGACTCGAACCTGATGTCAGCTCAACAAAAGGTACTAGTTTCATAACCAAACCAATACTCTCACTGTGTCTCTGACTGAGTTCTAAACATGGCATTTGCAAATATGAGTTTCCCAAGTTGTCAGCTTCTAAATATAGCCCACACCTTCACGACTGTGTTTTCAAGGAGTCACTGCTGTGATTCTTTATCAATAATTAATCCAAAATAATTGGCGCTCATTCGTGACAGTGTAGTCCCTTGGTATCGAGCCTGGTCTTGTGTGCGAACGATTTTCTGTTTATATGGCTCAACCATTGCCTGATCGCATCGCCTTTGTGGGTCTTAACGCTGGAGGATTGATGGTTGGACAGAACCCAATCAATTCGAAGCGAAGCAGAGTAGGGACAGCCTCCCCAGCAGAGCACGGTATTTACCTCATTGCAGTGCTCCAACCTCGCGCGGTCCTCATATAATTGCCACATGTCAATACAGGTCACCCTGTAATGGTCTAGTATGGCGATGACTAGAAAAGTCAAATACAGCAACAAATTTAGGCCTTTTAAGAGCTTTCAATTGAAAAAAAGGGCTGTTCAAACCAACATGGGACCTATATCTTAAAGCGTGCAGCCACATGTAATCTGTCGGCAGAGAGTTTCTGTACAGTTAAGCATTGCTGCAAGCAGCTTCTCCTCTTTCTGCACTTAAATATATTCAAGTAGTTTAGATATAATTCAATAATACTATCTTACCTATGACGATTATTATTATTATTATTATTATTATTATTATTATTATTATTATTATTATTATTATTATTATTATTATTATTATTATTGTTGTTGTTGTTGTTGTTGTTGTTGTTGTAGTTGTCGTTGTTGTTGATGTGCATTATGTTTGCACTCGCAAAAAGCACGTGACGCAACTTACTATGTTCATAAATGATGGCATCTCTCTTTGCTTTTTCTGTTCTTTCATAAGTTTAGACATCGAAGTTACCATATGTGAGTAAGGCTACACACAAGTGCCGTGCGTTTTTCCCCTTTGTATGAGAACATTGATAAATAGCATGTGTTAGTTTATTATGTTGTAAAGAGCGAAAACTGGCATCGATCTGGATCTAACTTGAGCGTGGGGCCTGTTGGCCGGAAGTCAGATCTTATAACACTACCGGACAATATGTGTCTGATTCAAGACCCTATGATTTTATTCAGGAAACGACGGCCACAAGACGTCTGCACTCTGGTGGTTTAAGACTTCTACATCAACATGTGTCTGTACTCGAGACGTCTCGAATAGTAATAACAGGTGAATGCCACACCATTTGCCTCGTATAACAAGCTATTTCTTTCTGAAATAACACATTTTCATCCGACCACACAACATTTCTATTTCATCTTACCATACA
>OZ026625.1:75952799-75962799 GCA_964020975.1 Hermodice carunculata | reverse complement strand
AATGATCATACAGTCGCGAATTGTAGCACATCATAGTGGTAAGTAGACAACTGGGTGGCATCGTCAATCACAGATGTGTTTAAAGCGTTCCACATAGCCTGTAACTTTGGAGTTTTTTCCTTAATTTTCGAGAACACTTTTTTTTCAAACGTGTTACAAAACAAGACATCCCCCCCCAAAAAAAAAAGTTGGCTACCAAATGGGGAAAAAATCAGAAAAAAAGTAGAAAATTCATTTGAAAATATAAAAACCATTGGAGCATGATCATTCATACATATTTGGCACAGGCATCTAAGGTACATCCATACCAGGTGAATTTGATTGACGGTTTTTGTGACGTCAAAAGTGTGAATTCCCAGTGCAATCTTCATTGACATACATTGTGATGAATAGGAATGTAAGCATTTAATTACAAGCACCGGTATTGTCAAAAAAAAAACAAAAAAACAAAACAAAACAAAAAAAAACAACAAAAAAAAAAAAAAAAAAAAAAAAAAAAAAAAAAAAAAAACCCACACACAAAAAAAAAAAGAAAAAGAAAACATCGTTTATAGCCAGGGATCCAGACTATCACCACCCAGTGACTAGCTTTGGCTTTGGCCAACCTCCCAGAATTTGCATTTTATATGCGGTATAAAAAGGTGCAATAAACATCAATGCATTTTTCCGGGCTACATCACTGGTTCGGATGTTCAGTTTCTGTCGAAAAAGATAAGGAAAGCGTTCACACTTTGATTTTTGAGTGATGCGTGAGTGATTTGTTGAGATGCATGCAACAAATTGGAAATTTGTTGGCAGAAGCTAACCGTGCCTTTGTCGATAAATCAGCAAACAAGTGCCAGAAGTGTATCAACGTTTTATTTCAAAATTTAATCGAAGGAAGCATTTTCAGCTGGTGCCATGCACATACAGTTAATTTCTCCAGATTATCTCCTTTTATGAGTAGAGGCCATAGCAGTGTATGCATGCTGCCGTTTGAAGCGACTATCAATCGCCGTATTATGGTCTCTATTTTTTTTTTATATTTAAGCTAGAGGAGTTGATAAGGAGAAAATGTAAAATGATGAGCACATTATAAATTTGAGCTTGGATACCAAATTAATGGTGGCTTGATGAATGTCTTGCTTCAGTAATCATATGATGAACAGCTGGTGGTCTGCATGTCTTCTTTCGATGGAAGGTGAACAGAAGGCTTCTTCACGATAATTCTTGCATATATTATTCATATCTTCGATTTACTATTCACATCTTTGAAAACACACCATGGTTAACACTATCTGGCATCAACTGGTCTGATGACATATTCAAAGATGTCCTTTTTACTGCTCCCAAATTGTAAGCCCTCATAAATAATGTTGGGGTACATTTTTTATTCAGGCATTGCGAAAATACCACAGGTGTCCTCAAGGCAATCACTTTGGTGACGCAGATATTTCTGATTGACTGCTGGAAGATATATCTTCTCGCTATTGACTTAGACTTTTGATTTGACTGGCTGAAGACTATTCTCCTCACTGTGGACTTTCGGCAGGACTGATTCAGTGTGATTTTCGGCTAAATCCCTCTTCAGGCTACATTGATACAAGGTATTGATGGGAATTATGCTCATGTCTAACAGTGTTCTATGACAACAAATTATCTTATTAGACTACATTAGTAAAGATCTTCATGAAAATGTGCCCATGTCACACATTGTTCTGTGTCAGCCAAATCCCTGCTTAGACTGTTTTCATGGGAATATGCATCGAGCAGTATTGAGCTTCTGCAATTGTTGAGACTTTTTTTTAGAGTCATATGACACTTTGATATAAAGAATTTATGATCAAATAGCATTTCTGATTTGCGTATCGTTCGATTTTCTCTCGCCTTTCTTGTGTATACTTTCCAAATTTCACACATATTTGCGACAAGACCTAATGATATGTCCTGTGAAAGCCACCCTAACCGTCGCCAATACAATACACCGTACAGAGAAGATAATTTCTTACCATGACGATGTCGGTACCTAAAGCATGAGTCAAACTGGAAATATTCAGCCTCCCTTCCAAGCATGAGCAATCTGGTTTTATTATAATACCGGACACATGGTTTGAAATTTTGCTGCTGAAGTTCTGTCATTTGCTGATTTGTAAACTTCGTTATGCAAGGTTTGTGAAATATCGATAAAAAATTAAGAACGCCATGTAAGGAGAAAAATAAAGGGAAAAAGAAAGAAAAACGAAAATGAAAACGCTAAAGGAAAATGAAGTGTGGTGCATGCAATCCGGTTGCCCAGTGAAAAAGATATTGTTAAAATTGATATAGAATTTGCAAAGTTGCACAGCTGGTAATTAGCGCAAAGAACAGTGGATCTTCACAAACACACAACGCATCAGGAAAATAGCAAATTAACGGCGATGCGGATTAAATAGTATATAGTTATACCTCCATTAAAAATCCAAATGACCATACAATGTCCAAAGATAAACTATGATATTGTACCATAATTGACTTTTTTATAATTTTGAATTCCTCATACAAGACATATATCTTACAAAATAACCAAACTTTCGGTGATTTTGTTTTTAGAAATTAATTTGTACTAACAGCCTTCCAAAAATTCACAATAGACGCAATTTTTATCTCAAAATAGACAAATAATATATACATATGTATATATATATAAAGATATATGTATATATATATATATATATATATATATATATATATATATATATATATATATATATATATATATATATATATGTATATATATATATATATATATATATATATATATATATATATATATATATATATATATATATATATATATATATATATATATATATATATATATATATATTACCCTAGCCTTTCTATAAATTGCAAGCTTGAATCAGGCACTGTAGTGGGTGCAGAAGATAGTTCCTGAAAAAGATGATATCAGATCTGAAAATGTTTTGCATTTTCAGCATCAGTTTGTTTACCTTTTCCACTAGATATTGACATAGTATCACACTCCATGACAGCAAGGAATAATGAAAGGTCTTCACATATGCTCATATGTACCTAAAATACGTCCTTACTAAATCAAGGGATATACGCCAAGGTAACGTAGGCTATAGTCACGGAGGACATTTTTCTTTTGATAACGCTACACATACACTCAAAAAATTAATAATGTATTGATTTTAGAAATGCAAATAGTGAAATATTAGTTCTGTATCGACATAACAGTGTTTACCAGCGAAAATGTTTACATGGCAACTGTTAACTTTTATAGAAGTGACTATAATTTTTGGGACTAATTTTGCTCCAACTCCAACATTTTAATAGATTTAAATATAAAATGAGTGGTGAACTATAGAATACCCTCTAAATGTGAAATGCGTGTATAAAATTTTTGAACTTTTTTTGTTGTTGTTTCTTATGTACAGCTCTCTGAAACTGAGAAGATGACACACACCAAAGGTAAGCCATCTTTGACCAACTCTGGTGACAAAACGGAACAACACTTTGAAAATCTGAGACACATTTTTTTATTCAATAAGGAAACTTTAGTTTGCTGTAAATTTGAGCCCAATATGTTCAGAATTGAATTAATAGGGGACATTTATATCTAACTCTGAGCCTGATCACTTCCTGAGTTGCCAGGGAACAGACTGATGCTTCGACCGTGATCAGGGCAGATTTGTATTATATACCACATAAACATCCATATATAACACCTTTTCAACCAAAAGAGAGCCAATTTTTATCAATTTTGGCAGCCTTTGTGTTTCAAATATCTGTAAATACATTTTCTAAAGATTATTCTGTGTTCGTTGTTGTATTGAGAAAGTACTTTGACCATGCTAAATACATTGAACTGCCCATATGCAGGTGGCTCTTTCTTTTGCTTAATACGTGTTAGAGTAGGACCGCATTTAAATATGAATACATCCTATTATAGCAATATTTGTGCTAAAAAGGAATGGCCACTTGTTTAATAGTTAAACAATCATTGCGACCAACTGAAAAAGTGAAATTGAAATGAATAGCATGCTCGGTTTGTTTCCTTTTTGAAAATGTATGGTTCAACATACTTTATATTGAATCCAAAATTTGTGAAAGTCACTGCTAACTTGTGAATATCCTTAACTCAAAAAGCCTCCAACAGCTCTTGCAATTCTAGTTTTAGGAGGAATCAATTTTAAACACCATGACACCAGTGTCAATGGTATTTATCACCACATTTGTGTGCTCATGCTGAAAGCTGTTTCAAATTCTGTTACTGCTCTGGCCACCTCGGTTACAGCTATTACCAACTGCTATATACCTGCTGGTTTCTCAGGTACCTGGAGAATTCTTGTTTTTACACTTTATGACACCATTTTCGTGTTCATGGTTCTGGCCCAACGCAATGAAGGAAAAGGCATGCTGTAAGTTCTGAACCACAAATGTGCCAGCCTGGAAAAGTTTCTCTACAAGGATTGCTTTCAAAAAATAGGCTGTGAAAGCGAATCTTCATAGGGTTAACCTTAACAAAATAGTAGCCATTTTGAAATTCGAAATAACCAACTGCGTTTATATAAATTTAAAAGCATGCAATAAAAGCCTTCAAAATGTGTCCAAAACTGAACGTTTTACATTACGATCAATAAAATATAAATGGTCAAACACCTGTACAAAAAGACAGCATTCTTTACATAAATTTTCAGCATACATTTTTGTGTGTACTACTATTAATCATCAATTCAGCAGATATGAGATAAACTGAAAAAAAAAAAAACTTTGAACAACGACGTCTGACTGTTCTTAGCACAATTTTTACCCTACATGTTTACATGAGCGTTATTCGTCATACATTATGGTGGAGCCAAAGAAAAATTATGAAAGATAAAAAAAAAAAAAAAAAAAAAAAAAAACCACTTTGAGGAACGACAATATTTGGCGCTGGAGTGACCTGACACTAAGCTATGAAATTAGAATGCCGCGCCAGCAAGCATCCTCAATTTTGGCTAATGAGGAATAATTTGAAATTAAAAAAGCAAATATTCGCTTAGGCTCAAATATGTGAACACCCAACAAAGTCTTACACACGTTTACATATCGACGGTTTCTCATCAATGTCCAAATGTAAATACACCTGTATCAGCCAAATTATTATTATTATCATCATCATAGCAACAATTACGTCGCGTAATGGCCAATAATAATAATAATAATAATAATAATAATAATAATAATAATAATAATAATAATAATAATAATAATAATAATAATAATAATAATAATAATAATAATAATAATAATAATAGCATTTGAAGTTCCTGCTGTAAATTACATGGAAACGATACCTAGGGAGCCACAGCTGGCGTTTAACTATTTAGGTATAAGTCTCCTGCTGGCTCTCAGTTGACACCAATGTACCCCGGGATTGCATCTTAGTTCTTCGGTTATTTTCAGTCATTATAAATGACCTATCTGGTTAATATCGCCAGTGGCATTATCACTAACATTTTACACTTGACCAGAGTGACAAGAATATTTACTCTAACTTGTATATACAGCGCAAGTATATATTATAGAGGGCCGACAGTTTAACTTTTATCGCATGTGTGTGTAGTCCTGAGTAGCCGTGAATGAGACATTTTGCTCTTAGCAGAATTTCATGTTGATCCACACTCTCGCACTGTTCACGCAATCGACCCACACTGTATTGAACATTGAATGTTGTTAAATCGTATTGCAAACTTTATTTAAAAATAGATTGTAACTTTTATTTTAAATTACAGCTACTCTGGACTACACATACATGGAATACATATATAACAAAATCTTTGAAAGTGCCAGGCCGACTATGCATGCAACTCTGGTGCTATTGGAGCAGAAAGATACACTCCTTGGCTCGCGCTGGTGGGGTTCACTTCATGTATCTTTCCATCTAGCTTACGCTCGTGCCATGCAGAATCTGCAGACAGACACTCACACATGTGTAGTTTACCACTGAAATACAGACTTGAAATCACTACAAATTGTACTGAGCTGAATCTCAGCAGCGAAATGTCGTTGAAATTGGACTCGTGCACTTGCCCAAAGTCTATGCGACATCAGCATCATTTTGCTGTGATGCCCCCCTGCTCTCTGTATACATTCATCTTTGTTTCTCTTGTAATATAGGAACTCCAGATTTATTACACTTCATACACCGGTAGGTAATCCAGTTTTGATAAATATATTTACAGTGCAGTGTATAACCTGTGACACTATACCATCTGTGAATGGCACTTCCGCCCAGCAGATTGCCCATGTTTCACTGGAATCTGTTGTAAAAGTCAACACTGATCAACACTGATCTACGCCAGATTCACTCTTGTATAATTTTGCTGAGCACATCCAATACTAGGAAATCTTATACTATAATTTTCTCTTCTAAGAGAGGGAAACCAGATTCACATGTCCCTGGTTTTCGAAATTTACTGTTATAGTCTCGAGTTCATTGGATAGGAATAAACATATCTAGCAATTTATCATGCTATCACCATATTAACATCTATACATGAAGTAACCAGCTTCTGGTTATTTTTGCAGCTTAAAATAAAAACCCAGTGCTAAACCATTTTCAAACTCACAAGCAATAATGATACAGTCCTAACTGCTCAACTATTATATGGGTTCTGCCTGTTTGACAAGCGCACAATTAGCCAATAACTTCCTTTTGCAACACTGTCCCACAAAATACATCAGGGCATGCACACAATACCAAGCGAGCTTTTGCTGTGCTCACAAGCTTCTGTTGAAAGCTTAACCCATTTTATGCTAGTTATATTTTTTATCTAATTCTGTTTTATAAAGTGTTGCAAAAATGACTTCGGGGTAACTTTTAGATATGACTCTCCGTGATGTTGCATTCGTTATTTGGCTACACTTACAAGAAATCAGATTTTGGAATAAATATTTCTGTTATTCATTTCTCCGAGACATCACTCCGTTATGAAGACACCTTGTGCTATATCGTGTATATAGTTAAAGGAACTTGACTTAGAATCTGGTCTAATCATACGGCTGGATTCATTTACATGACCCGCCACACGTAAATGGGAGCATTTGGGTTCCCATTCGTGACAAAGTCTAAAACTATTAACTCAGAACGTAAAATTAATTCACTTATTCAGGTGAAGTCTAAATTAATCATGTTTCTTCTATCGATAGCCCATATGTAAAATGTATGGTAGACAAAAGTCTAAATGCATGTATTTTGCACATGAACATCATTACCTTAGCATACAGCTACGTTTCAGGCACCACAGTCTTAATGCTCATATAAAAAGATAAATGTACACTTTGCTAGTGATTCAACCTGCCCTTGTCCTCATGAAGACAGAGTAGCATTTGTCTTGGATCTGTTCTGATACAAGGCATCTGGGAACGACTCTCAAAGCCCTGTATGCCATACAATTACACTAAATATTAATCGTACATAGCCTGAGCTGTTAGTGATATACCTTTATTTACTTCTATCTGTGTGTGAAGAACCGACGGGCAAGAAAAATCCCATTTAAGTTTTTAGAAGTTCAGTTCACATTCAAATTTAAATGGACGTTTGTTACTTTAACTCAATATTAGATTACCCCAGAAAATATTCAAAATTGTCCCTGTATTCAAATTTTTAAAGCATACTGTGATTTATCTGTCTTTAGATGGTATTATGTATGTGAACATAATTGTTCACTTTGATTTGGAAAGGTCATTGAGCTCAAAGAATGTTTTGCAGAGTCACTCAGTTTACTCATTTGTTGGGATGACTTACATAATACTGCTAAATAATAGAATAACCGAGAATATTGACCTCCATTCCTTTGGGCATGACTCATTTCATTGTAAACAGAAGAAAAGCCTTGACGTAGTCTACTAAGGTCTCAGAGAATTTTGAGCTGTCTGACTTATTGGGAAACTGGAACACTGGTGGAACTTCTCAGTATAGGTATATAAAGCAGCTCCCCTCAGGAAAGAGAGGAGAATTCTGAGTTCTGATAGGAGCTGTGCTTCTGCAGAACCCTGACATATTACAAAACGTCAATAGCAAAATCAGTCATTAGGAACCTGCACAGCAAGGTCATTTGGCAAAACTTATCCATGAGTTTGAACATTTATTCTCAGACCAGCTTGGTCGCACCTCAATATTATGTAATTATGTGGACGTAGTTAATGCTGATCCATAAAGTAGCAACCTTATCACATGAATCCTCTAAGATTGGGAGCAGTTCAAAAAGGAATAAATCAGATGCTAGAGTATGATAGTATAGAACCAAGCCAGAGTAGCCTGAATAGCCCTGTTGTACTTTTTCTAAAACCTGATGGATCAATGCGATTTGCTTTTATATTATAGAAAGGTGAATTATGTGACCAAATCAGATTCATAAAGGAAATGCTTGTAAGCTTGATTTAAGGTTATTGGCAGGTGCCACTCACAGAAAAAGCAAAAGAAATATCAGCTGTTGCAACACCTGATGCACTTTAGAATGAAACACACACGCACGACATTATCCTGGTTATTGAGCACAGTGATTACTGGTTTAGCAGGATATGTAATCTAAATTAATGAAACCTGCATTTTCTAAAAAAAAAAAAAACTTGGTCACAAAATCTTAGGCGAACTAGAGCATTTCTTTAAAGATCGACTTTTTCTAGTCTGACGGTAAATTTAAACGAATGTGAACTTGGCCAATCTGAAGTGACATACCTGGGCTATGCGGTGGCTAGTGGAAAGGCATTGCCAAAAGCAACAACAATTCAAACAAATTTTTACTTTCCTCAGCCTGCAACAAAAAGGAAATGCTTTGTTTATTAGGCATGGCAGGATATTACTGGAAATTCTGTACTATTTTTTTCAGAAATCACTGAACCTTTTTGACAAAGCCGTTAAAAAGGAGAGAAATGTTTGTTTGAAATGATCAGTGTCAGGGAACCTTCCAAAAGCGGAAAGGTAAACCCACCAATGCACCAGTTATTTCAGCTCTGTTTTCAGAGAATGTACACTCTGAAGATTTTAATATGCATTTCAATGAGAAAAGTGCGCTGGAATTAAAGCGCCAAAGGGCATTTCTTCGAGTCAGCGTCCCTTCGCCAAACACCTCTTTTTTAGGAAGAGTTACTTGAACATTTTCCGGACAGTTTTCACAATGGTGACCTTAATAGAAAGATAATTAAGCCATGCAGGGAAAGGTATCTCCAACTTTATATATGTTGTTTGTCTTCAACATCGGGGGTTATTGGACGCAAAGTCGAAAAAAAATCGAATTTGTAGTATTCCATTCTTTAGAAAGCTATAAATAAATAAAAAAAAAAAAAGAAAAACAAACAAAAAAAACAATGAAATCAATAAAAATTGTTGAATACCTTTCCCTGTGTACCATAGATATCTTTAGCTTGAGATAACAATTATAAAAATCGATAGAAATGTTTTCAAGTGACCCTTATTTAAACTTTGTGTTCGGCGAACTGACAGTGTTTTTAATTCAAGCGCATTAGTCTTTTCTCATTCAAAATGTATATTAAAATCTTCAGATTCTCTACTGTCTAAAAACATGTAATTTGGTAGGTGACATTGAACCTCAAAACAACAGACGCTAGTGAAACTCAAAACATGAAAAAAGGGGGAGTGGTACTTGTGTGACTCCTTAAACTTGCATACACAATGTTTGGTCCGTTACTGTGCAGGGGATCTCGGGAAACTTAAAAACAGGCAAGGGGCAGGTGGAGGAAAGTTTGAAAGCGGAATTGAAAGAAAGAAAGAAAGAAAGAAAGAAACAGAGAAAGAAAGAAAGAAAGAAAGAAGGAAAGAAAGAAAGAAAGAAAGAAAGAAAGAAAGAAAGAAAGAAAGAAAGAAAGAAAGAAAGAAAGAAAGAAAGAAAGAAAGAAAGAAAGAAAAAGAAAGAGAAAAGGGTGAATGACGAAAGAGAATGATAAGGAATAAAAAGAGCGACGTGCACAAATTATGATTACTTGCAAAGTTTATTGACTTGGGTGTCTTTAT
>OZ026625.1:75915299-75947799 GCA_964020975.1 Hermodice carunculata | reverse complement strand
AATGGACGGGTAATTTGAAACACTTTAGCGCCACCTATTAGCGACATTGTTGTGGCTGAAAGAGATTGATCGGAAGAGTTGCCTCGTCCCCGGTATGTTATTGGCTCTCAAACCAATGTGTTTTGCACATCAGTGAAGGCATGGGATTCGACCCAGTCACAATCCACATTTCTAGAAACACATTTGCAGAGTCAAGTCAACAATCGGGAGGCAGGATAACATACAAAGATCCAGTTTTCTAGGAAAATCATTTTTTTTTTTTTTTGCTTTGTTACTAAGGAGTGTCGGCAGACATGGAACAGCAATCCCGACATTAAATCAAGATGGCAAGAGAAGACAAGATATGCTTAACCATATTTATTGCTTTTTTTAGTGCAATGAAATGGCATTATATATTCAATGTATTGGCAGGATGTCGTACTTCCAAAATCATGCAGTCATTCCTTTGTTTGCTGGACTTTTGGAAAAACGGAGCAGCGCCATAAAAGGATTACAAGTGTAAAGACATTATGAAGCATGATGATGATGGCGATAAATTACTCATTTGCTGCTATCACATGCATTTTAAACACACCTTTCACATGTGTCCATCTGTTTCACCATGAGTTGAGGCAAGCTGGTAAAAATGTCGTCTTTAAAGAAAACTGCTGTTGGTGTTACAGTTGTTGAAGGATAAATGTGTTTGTTGTTTTTTTTTTTTTGTTTTTTTTTTTTTATTTTGTTTTTGTTTTTTTATTATTTTGTTTGTTTTTTTTTTTTTTTTTTTTTTTTTTTTTTTGTTTTTGGTTTTTTGGGTTTTTTTTGTTTTTGTCTTTTTTTTGTTTTTTTATTTTTTTTGTTTTTTTATTTTTTTTGTTTTTTGTTTATTGTATTTTTTTTTTTTTTTGTTTTGTTTTGTTTTGTTTTGTTTTTGTTTTTTTTTTTGTTTTTGTTTTTTTGTTTCTTTTTGTTTTTGAGATATAATGGGGTATATATAGCAATATGGTTTTGGCTTTTCATAATTGTGCCAGTTTTTGGCATCGTGTCAATGCTGTATGCTATCCCCTTCTTGGTAATCCGTAAAAAAAAATAACAGGATAATATTCACGGCATTTATAGCCAGCATCACCAGATAGAAAACTAAGTGACGGCAAGAACAGTAAAGCAAGACTGTCTCTTCCAGTCAATATTCTCGAAATGTAGTCATTTTCTTTTGTCCTATATCCCGTGTTCGTAATTTTAGGGTTTGCTTAGCGATTAAATTTAAGTGAAAAGCTTCAGCAATGCAAAAACGAAATTAGTTCTTTTGTCGCTGATTATTCAAATGACGTTGAACAGACAACATATTGCCTTGGGTGATCATCGCAGCATGTCAACTTTAATCTTAAAGAGTACAGAAAAGCATGACCTATATTCATAAATCGCAAACCCAATAATAGTAGCAAAGAGATTCCAGAGCTACCAAAGCATCAATATTCCTCTTCAAGTACCACTGTAAAGAAACAAATTTCACTCCTTACTTGAGACAGGCAGTCTCCCATAATAGGCATCTGGTGATTTTAAACCGGTCCTCTCAACCTTTGAAATATTCTTCATTTACTACGGACTATCGTTTTTTTCAAAATGTACAGTCCTAGCCACTCAAAACCCAAATTCTGTTACTTCTACCAAAAGAGACTTGGTAGGCCTGTCAGGTTTTAGTTACCCTGGCTTGTCAGTCAGCTCAGTTTACGCCAAAAGAAGAAAGTAGCCCTACATGTACATCGTTTTTATATGATATTTATGAATCTGGAACATTATAAACACACTGTACCTCCCTTATGACTATGAGTCGGAGAACACAGCCCACAGCACAACATAGCCGATGAAGTATTTATCAAAGAGTACAGAAAGACATGACTCATATTCATAAATCCAAAACCCAACAATGGCAGCAAAGAGATCCCAGAGCTACCAAAGCATCAACATGCATCTTCCAAGACCAATGTGCAGAAACAAAGTTCACTCCTGACTTGAGACAGGCTGTTATCCATGATAGGCAACTGGTGGTTTGAAACCGGTCCTTTCAAACTTTGAAAAACATTCATACAATGAAAGGGGCTAAGTTGACAAATTTCAAATGCAAAATGTCTACGGATTGTTTTTGCACACCTAGTTCGAAAATAAGAATTTATAAACCGAATAATTAAAATTTTTAATGAACTTCTTTGGCAGATACGGCAGAGAAATAATTGGATCTATGCAAGTGGCTGTCATGTTTTTAAATCAGCCTTTTATTTGTATTTGTGTCTTTCCGTCCAGAACCACTTCCTAGTAATCTTTATCCTATTCCGCAGTCCGAGCTCTGTACTCTCCATAAGCCAACCTGTCCCTGTCTAACAGGATTGCCAAAGCATCAACATTCATCATCCTATACCAATGTGAAGAAACACACTTCACTCCCGACTTGAGACAAGCAGTAACCCATAAAAGGCAACCGGTGCCTTTAAATCTGTCCTCTCACCCACGCAATACTCTTCATTAACTACAGACTATAGTGTTCCCAAAATATATAGGCTTAACCACCCAAAACACTAATTTTACTACTTCTATCAAATATAAAAAGAGACCTGGTAGGCCTATCGCTTGTATTTTCTCCCGACTTGTCAACTAGGTTTAAAGCAAAAGAAGAAAATAGACCTACATCGTTTTTTTGTGATATTTATGCATCTGAAACATTATAAAACACAGAAACACTCAAACTTGTATTGCAAAATATAAGAAAGTGTATAAAATCAGAGGAAACAGCATTACTATGCGTATCAATTTTTCTTAGAATACATTCATCTGTTTCATTTACACGTTTGACGGGATAATTTCTTGCAGTTTTTTTGTGAATTTATGGTTAGCCAAATATAGGAATAGGCGATTTCGATTTCAGGATGCCTGGCTGGATTATATATATTGAAGATAGGCACAGAGAGAGATCTGTCTGTATTTAAAGTAAAACACAAAGTACAGGATGTAAATACCACTTCCAATTTGATATTTTTTTTTCAGTTTGGTAGGAAAGGTTGGGTTTCAGAATTGTATTGGCTGTTGTGATTGTACGTATAGCCCCTTTTTTGCAATTTACAAAGACGGGAAGGTTGGAATCCTCATGCCAAACTATAAAAATTGAAATGGAAAAGATACGTGACTTCTACACTATTTCCAAAATTGTTGAGGGTAAGTACTTCTTTAAGGTTATATAAGAGTTGTTTGGTTCTAGACATCTCATGGGAACTTTCACCCTTGTGAAACTTCAATATCAATTTATCATCTGAAGTAAGACCAAGGAGACTAAAAGAAGAACGTTTATCTAGCGAAGTAGCATTGATTCCTATACTCGGTATTTTAATCGCCAATTTCCTTTCCGGTGTGTGAAAAGTCAGAAATTTAATCTGTCAATTTTAAAGGAAGGTCTAATCATACCTTATCTGTCATAGATTCTATTTAATTCATTGTACATTAATTTAGATTTTGGTTTATTACTTGTAACCGGGGTTACATCGAAATAGTCTTAAGTACCTTGCCAATATGTTGGAAACCTGTGCCAAGTCAGGTTGAAGATACCCTCACTCATTGAAATTTCATGGATCCTTTCGACCATGAACACTAGCATGTCTTACTATTTCGAAAATGATAGTGGCTCTGACAGGGTTGAATTGATATTCAGTTTGGTGTCATCTGTATTATTGAAAACAGTTGTCCAAATCTTTTTTTCATGGAAATATTATGTATGCTAAAAATTTTGGGCATTCGGGCATTTTCTGCACATATTGCAATACAGTAAGTATTCCAAATGTGGTGGGACTGGCGTTGTCATTATAATTGTCTGGTGAGTTTAGTTTGCTATTGTTAAAATCATGTCTGGCTGGCTCGAAGTGCTTGATGTGCAGCTGATACATGGTTACATTTATAAAATGGGTAAATATATATATATATATATATATATATATATATATATATATATATAAAATATATACATGTATATTTGACTTTCTCTTCTCTATCTCTTTTTCCACAAATAATTAACATCTAAATCAGCTGACTGACAAGTTGACGTATGTCTGATTGTCAATGAAACAAATTTAAGACTGTTACATGGAAGACAGCTGGACTTACACTTACCTTTAGAGATTTTAGCTCTCTCTCTCTCTCTCTCTCTCTCTCTCTCTCTCTCTCTCTCTCTCTCTCTCTCATCATATAACGCAACACTTTTTCTGTGGTAGACTTTAACAATAGTAAGTACACTTTGACCTTTTGACCTGTATAGAGCCACGAATTAGGTGTACATTATGCTTGGCTGACTGGCAGATGACTTACAATGGCATAATACATTTTGTTTTTAATTCCAAAGTATTACCTTAATAAATGATATATGAGATGACCTGTGGGATTACATACTTTCTTGAACATATAATTTCCTTTCAAAAATACTTCTGGAAACCTCATTGGAATTGGAAGAGAAATGTTGATGCTTTGGCAAGTCTGGAATCTCTGTGCTGTCATTGTTGGGTTTGGAATAAATGAATGTGGACCATGTTTTTCTGTACTATTTGAAAATTACTTCATTGGCTATGTTGTGCTGTGGGCTTTGTTCTCCGACTCATAGTTATAGTGGAGGTATAGTGTGTTTATAATGTTCCAGATTCATAAATATCACAAAACGATGTAGGCCTACTTACTCTTTTGCTGTAAACTTAGCTGACTGACACGTCGGGAGAACTTAAAGGTGATAGGCCTAACAGGTCTCTTTTTATTTTTGGCAGAAGTAATGAAATTTGTGCTTTGGGTGGTTAGGCCTATACATTTTGGAAAAGAACTAGGGTCTGCAGTTAATGACGAATATTTCTAAGGTTGAGAGGACCGGTTTAAAACCACCAGTTGCCTTTTATGGGTGACTGCCTGTCTCAAGTCAGGAGTGAAACTTGTTTCTTCACATTGGAATTGGAAGAGAAATGTTGATGCTTTGGCAAGTCTGGAATCTCTGTGCTGTCATTGTTGAGTTTGGAATTAATGAATGTGGACCATGTTATTCTGTACTATTAGGTGAACTTTGACTACTATGCTTACTATTTCAGCTACTGTAATGCTGTTTCACTACTGTTCTTGTACTTTTTGACTGCTGTTTTGCGTTTTGAGACCTGATGTCACTTGTTTCTGGCTACTTTTTGACATTTGAACCGGTGTATTTTTCACATTCTGAAACTTTATTGAATTTGGACTACTATGCTTGCAGATTTAAAAACCTTCATTTGGAAACACTCTAAGTTTATCTCCTTTAAAACACCATCATACCTTTCGCAACTTGTCTAAAACACATCGAATCGCATAATCATGTTGTTTGGATTGTTGTTGATGGTCATTGAAGGCCTAGGCACTTTTTTTCATGGAATGATGTTGGTGTTTGTGGACTTTGTGGACTTTGTGGGCTTGTATTCGATAATGATCATTATTGAGACGGCGGTTGCAAATAGTGTTTTTAAATGCTGAATTTTATTAATATGTTTGGACAAATTTGGAACTTGTGCTTGCAAGTTCCTTGCTGTGATGCAGATTTTGGTCCCTTTTCATGAATTGCACGTCCTTTGTGCCCATGAATTTTGCACCTATCCAAGCCAATTTACTGCAATAGGCCTATGATTTTAGGCTTTTTCTTGGCATTCTTGTCATGTTAAAAAAAGACATTGCTTTTTTGACCATATGGAACTTTGGATGTGCGTTGTGGACTCTTTTGGATACAGAAAAACTACGAATTCATATGATTGAGCTGAACATACCAAGGAACATTGCTTTTGGTCGAGATTAACTTGGATTTCTTTCATTAGGACTACGTTTTGGATATGGTAATGACACTCTCTAATTTACAAGGCTGTCTCACCCCCTACATAGTTATGTAGGTGTTGGTGCTTGCCTAGTGAATAGCATTAAAGTACGATTAGAAGGAGTCAAACAATGGAACCAGGGGGTATGCTTCTCGTCAAGTGAGATAAAATATATTTGGTGTCATTGGAATCAATATATTGGGTGCATTTTTGAGGTAAGTATGAAGCCACCGAACCAGACAGTCTATCTTGAATTCCATCAAAACGTCACATAGAAAAGAAAGATATCATGGTTAAGGGCGTCAAAGTCTTTTGACATATCCATACATATTGTAATCGGGTATGTTACCTGTGCCTGACTGGTGTAGAACTATATCAATAATTTCTAAAGGTGCATGTTCAGGCAATGAAGTTGTCTAAATTCATATTTACTATTGTTTTATGAACTATAAGTTCGGTAACATACGTAAAACTGATAAAAACAAAATAAAAAATTTAAGAAAAAGAAGCTCAAAGAGAATTGGCGTAAAGTTATCAACTGAAAGGGGTCGCCCTTTTGTAAATTGGATTAACTGATCGCTAAATACCTTTTTGAAAAGACTGATTAATTATTATGGGTAGACTTTCGTCTGTTAGTTCTTCAATAAACGTAAGTACATTGGATACTTTCTCGTCCTGTTCACCTGTCCTCTTTGTCTGAAACTACTGGATTTACCTTTTGGCTTCCAAGGTATTTATCCGCATAAATTTGGGTGGTTGGCTAATAGTACTGACAGTTTACTTCAGCCAAATCCAGCAAAAATCCCAGAAGAATATCACAAGGCCAGTTCATTTTTAGCATTTTTCCGAGAGCAACATATCTTCTTTTTATTTATTTTTTTTGTGCAGAGATACACTCCAACTACATAATATGTACATTCAGACACTCAGCATACCAGACGGACAACAGATTCCCAGCTCATGAAAACACTCCTCATGAGTCGCATAGGAACATGATGTGGACGGAAATATACCATACTTTTAAATAAACTGAATTTCAATAGGAATATGCATATCTGATTTCGTTGATGGGAGTTTTGAATTCGTAACTTTAGATCCAATGGGTTGACTTTGCGAACAAAACGACAATTAGAAATGCCAGTTGTTCAAACACAAATCTACACCAGTGGAGCTGCCTGCTGGAACCAAGGTTGTGTCAGTGGACATCACGGGAACGTTGGTATGATGTGGGGAGTGCCAGGTTCAGACAACTTAGTTCTTGATGCTGACATTATTATTATCATTATTATTATAATCATTATTATTATTATCATTATTATTAATATCATTATTATCATTATCATTATTATCATTATAATTTTTATTATTATTATTATTATTATTATTATTATTATTATTATTATTATTATTATTATTATTATTATTATTATATGGTTTTGCAAGGAATGCCACTAACGTTTGCAACTGTCAACCAATGCTAGATATTGTTTCTCATGTACTTATATTTGAAAACTATTGGAAAACAATTTGTTATTATTATTATTATTATTATTATTATTATTATTATTATTATTATTATTATTATTATTATTATTATTATTATTATTATTATTATTATATGGTTTTGCAAGGAATGCCACTAACGTTTGCAACTGTCAACCAATGCTAGATATTGTTTCTCATGTACTTATATTTGAAAACTATTGGAAAACAATTTGTAAAATTGTAGCTACATTTTCTATCATGTTTTTGCCGATTTGTTTGCATTTGAGCAAACAGACCAGAGAATAGTGTAATGTAACGATGCTGGGGACAAGCTCCCAATTACGAGTATGGATAGCAACACTTCCATTGCATGAGCTGAGCGCTAGGTAGGTGGGAAATAGGCCGCAAAGCATTTGTAAAAATGGAGAGTGAGCACTGACCACAGGCCAGGTCTGGTGCAAGAAAAATTGGTTTCCATTTTTGAAAATATCTGGAAACCGGAGATGTATATTAGGTTCATACGCAAAGAATAACAAACAATGTTTGAAAGTGTGCAATGGACAGAAAGAGGGCAACAGAAATATCAAGTGTATAATCCGTTAAGCCCCTGAAAAAATGTACCATCCGACTACGATATAACCCATACTAAATGGGAATTTTTTGACTGCTGTCTTACAGTACAGTAGGTTAGAACGTTTGTTAGACTGCACCGGGAAGCTTTCTCCCAAGGTGTCGTTTATACTCATGGAAAAAACATAAAAATACCATCCCTACCTTTAAGTATACAATGAAACAACGATGGAGTTAACAATAAAAAAATGGCTGTCATTAAATCTCACATATGCAACCATAATTATGAAGAATACGAATTACTTCTAAGGGTAGCTCGTACCCGGCAAATGTTTTTCTTGCCAGAAAACCAGTTATACCAATGTAATTACCATGAAATAGCTTTTGTTCCATGACGCCATTTTAGGTGTGCCGGGAAACCAAGTCTTCTCTGCCTGCAAAGCGACACCAATGTCCCAATACACAAGTTAAGTGGATGGAAAGAAAAAATAATACATTTTTTTCTGTTTCTCTCTGTATAATAGATTGCGTAAGTCACAATCAGATAAAGCACCCGAAACCGGGGATTAAGCTAATAACGTTGCCCAAGTAATGGTTGACTCCATCAAAACAACAGAGGGGGTCTAATGGTACATTGTAGCTCACTAATGGAGGCACGTGAAAAGTATACAGCAACAGTAAACGATGATTGAAGCTACAATTATATTATAAACAACTATATAGACTCCTGATTGCTTTTGTTGACGGTTTGGCCGCTTAGCTTCAATATTCGTTTCTTCTCATAGAGACAGTCACGGCGTTTGAAGCCGGAACCTTCCACAACGTCCCTTGTACAGGTAGCAAAAAAAAAAGCTGCGTATCGATTGCTTGTCTTTTACTGGTGGGTGTATTTTGTGCTTTCAGTGAACACTTAGCAGAAAAAAACGTCCAGTGGCATCACCTATCCTCTGTGTCTGTATGCTCTGAAAGCAATACATGTGTCCGGCTTACTCTGCAGAATAACCTACTGTGGCACAATCTAATCTCTGTGTCTACACATTATAAAATGGCAAAATTTGTTCTCCTTATTCTGCGTGTTCACCACTGGATTAAAAGCGAGATCAAGTGATGTGTTTTATCTTTGTCTTCCTGGAATAAACCTTTTTTTTAAGAATTATTGATCAATAGAACTTGCGTTATGCATATAAATTTTAGTTAATGTTCAGCAAAGCCCATACAACGATAAAAACTTGAGGTGACCACAGACGTACCAGGACATTTATGTGAAAGTCAACAGCTTATCATTTTCAAAGAATATGTAGGAGTTGACTGATGCTAAACACGAGATTTATTTAACAAGACCTGCGTATTTATATGCACCGCTTAAGTACAAACATACTAATTCTGTCTGCCTGCCAGTATGGAAACCTAAGCATACCTAAGCATCTGGTAGGAAATTGTCAAGGTCATATCACTTTAATTGGTGGATAATAGCAAGGCTATCTACGCTTGCAATATAGATTGACACTAACTTAGACATCATTGAAGTACTGTAGTTTTCATGATATCGTGCACCTCTCCAGCCATCAAGGAATTCCCAAGTGGTTAAAGGCATGCTTCTCCACATGGCTTTCTCAGGCAGAACAAATAGATTCACCAACGAAGATATGATAGACTATTGCATTAAATACCAAGTATGGTCAATCTGAAACATATTTGAAAGAAATAATAGGTACCTGAACGCATGGCCAAGTACAACGTATTTATCAATGTATTTAATATCCACTGGCACACTTATGTTCAAACTGTTTTCCTCTATTTTCTTATTGAAACGATACTCTCATAGATTATTTAGACCCTATAAATGTGTAACCGCCAGTAACATTGAACTAGAGGTTGTTGCAACCAGAACTGCTCCCGGTTCAAGACATGGGAGACAGGGGCTCCCGGTACCTAGTGCCGTGAACGAATGACAATGGTCCTCAGTAAAGGGAAGCCAAAGCAGAACTTGACACAATGTAGACACCTTTATTTCCTCGCCGCATGACACAAGTACCGTGCAACACTGTTATTATCATAGCTTGACGAATGAATCTCAGCGATTGAACTGATTCCAGTTGACTTCAAAATATATCTATTACTTGATATTCACATACACTATGAAAATGCAAATGAAAAGTCATTATATATGAGGAAACGAAAAAATAATGTTGATGCCAACACAAATAACATCATGGCAACCTATGAAAAACGAACCAAATCTACGCAATGTGGCAAAAACAATTATCTCTATAAGTTGATATTCACATGCACTATGAAAATGAAAAGGAAAAAAGGCACTGCATATGAGAATACGAGACTTATTGTTGATGCCAGCATAAATTACATCACAACAGCCTATGAAAATGGACCAAATATACGCAGTGCGACCAAAAACAATTGTAATGTGCAGTCCGATGTGAAGCTGTGCTGTCAACTGAAATAATCACGGCCTTGATCCCGTATCGTGTAGAATGTCTGATCAGAAAACCCACCTGACACACAACACACACACACACACACACACACATATATATATATATATATATATATATATATATATATATATATATATATATATATATATATATATATATATATATATATATGTATGTATGTGTGTGTGTGTGTGTGTGTGTGTGTGTGTGTGTGTGTGTGTGTGTGTGTGTGTGTGTGTGTGCGTGTGTGTTGAGTCTAGAGCACACAACTAGTCATATAACCCTCCCATGCAAGTCAAGGGGAACTCCGATTGTATGGCCATGTTCTCATCTCTACAAATAGTCTTTGTTTAGCAGCAAGATTTACGGATATTGGCAAGTGCTACAATGATCCATAAATCCAATAAAAACTAGTTTCTGATAGATAAAGGTATGGACATTCAAACAAGTAATTTTCCCTTTTTTCAGAATAGTCTCACTAACACGGCATAATACAAAGTCAAACACTCACATACAAGGCAGCCGGTACTCCGTTAACCCGTCACAGGTCGTATTGTTGGAGGTAGCCAACAGCTTTCCTTGGTGCTTTCTGGTTTCTTAACGGCCAGGGTTTGCCAAGTAAAGCTTTTGACAATTGACATCTTACTGCGGTAATTCTTGTTAGTCTTGTCTGAATTTCCCATTTGAAATATTTTCAGAAAGAGCATCATTCCACAAACAAATGGATGCAGCAGACGACATTTGAAATCAATAGTACCTGTGAACCGGTTTGACCGGGGAGGTGCTGAGCAAATCCCAGCAAAGTTCTCTGACAAGGATATTTCAGTTAGGGAATGCATTGACTCTAAAGTGATTGTCTCTACCAGCGAATGATTCTCAAATATACAGAATGCGCAAGATTATGAGGAACAAACTGGCACCTAGCTGAGCAGTTTTCTCATACATGTTTACAGTACAGGTTGGCATATTTGTAGAATAAGCGATGGTGGAAACAAATAAAAATCAACCGAGCTCCCTTCAACATCATTTGCCTCTCAAAGATCTAGAATGAAAAAAAGACCAAAGAAAACAAATCAAAAAACAAAGCGAAAACAAACAAAACACAAAAAAAGTAAGTAAAAGCAAAAAAACAAAAATACTGCCCCCCCCCCTTCGAAAATATGATATCTTTCCTCACTTTTGTTACTGGTTGCCAAAACTCTTCAATGATTTTCGACGTTTTACATACTTTTAAAATCGTACTTTGATACCTCCACCGGCAATTAACTCTTAAAGGTGCAGAATGAACAAAATCATGACAGGGATACTTTGAACCCCTTAAACAGTTATTACATTATGGCGCGAGCTGTATAACTAAATTTTCAGTGCAATTTAGACCATGGACACACAAGTTAATTACACGGAGAGAGCCTATTGATTAAAAGGCCAATTCTGTGGACGGATATCTGGGATGAACGCAAGCACAAGCTAGCAAAAGTACCAGCCTGAACAAAAATATTAGCCAAGAGCAGGCCTCAGGTATGGCTTATCTGGCTTAATCCAGCCTGCTTCAGATAATCCAAGGAAGTGTCAATGACACTCAGTCGATCAACTCAAGTCACATACAAGGCCAAATGGTACAGGATACTGCAAAGGAAAAACAGGTTAACAAAACATGTCTGACTCAAAACAAAAAGGGGTACTCCTTTCCTTGGTGGGTGACCCTTAGAGAACCTCCAAATGGTGCATTGAAAACACAATTTGCCATTCAGTGCTCTTAGGCTATAATAGAAAGTGGCTACAATAGTCAGGGAGATCGATGTTTTGGAAAAGACATCTCTGAAGAGAGCATCCTGCTGATGATATGAGTAGAAACAATGCAGCAATGCGCACTGCTGAAATAACCAATATGAAAGAGACTCCTCAAGTCTGAGCTGCAAAAATTATATTGACGCAAGCTTGGCTTTGCAGGCAGACAGATATTATAAGCAGAATGTTCAGTTTGTAAATGTGTTTGCTCCCAAGAAGACAGTCTGAATCGCACCGAAGAAAATAGTCTGCAGAGCCCTTTGATTGCGTTTATGAATTGGAATGTTCTGGTCAAAAGAGCCAGAAAGATTAAATAAGGTTAGACGAAGCGGAAAAAAAAAAAAAAAAAAAGCAAAGCATGATCATCATAATTTTATGACGACTAGAAAAAAGGCCAATGTAAGAGTGGCTGTACTGTGCTGATGATTAAAAGCAACAGAGGTGATTTGATTCTGCCATGGTTCCCATTTCGGGTGGTATAGCTTAGTTTTACTTGGAATATATGCGCGAAACCCTAGATTAAGGCTGTCAGTGTAAATGTGAACTTTGCAAAAACACACCACGGACAGTTGCTATTCATGACGCAAAAGTTGTCCTTCACACTGCAGATGTGTTGGAATTATTTAAGCTTACATTGATAGTTCAAGAGGTACAACAAAAATTAAACTGTTGAGGCCTTGAATTTTTAAAAATTTGGAATCGAGCATGATAATGTTTTAACTAATCTAAATAATCTAAGGGCTTAGACATATATGCGCTACGATCGGCTATGGAGTGCAGAAATATTGGATTGTTTGTGTGTGTGGGGGGGGGGGGGGTCTTGTTTTAAGAACGACACTGAACGCGTGGCATTCTTACTGCTGTTTGTATGATTGACAGCTGCGCCGCCATACAAAAAAAATAAACAATTCCGTCACATATTAGGTATGTTATAATAACTTCGCTGAAATTGACGAATCAAGATTTACAGCAGTTGTATGAACCAAAAAGAAAAACAAAAGAAACGAAAAAAAAAAAAAAAAAAACACACACACACACACACACACACACACACAAAGCAAAACACACACACATATTCCATGAAGTGTGTGACACTAAACGAAACATGCTAGTCAGCGCAAAGAGAAATATGCTACTCAGTGCTGAGAGAAACATGCTGGTCAGCGCAAACACGCTGGTATTGAGTGAATTTATAGTCCCAGCCTAAAATTTATTGTCATTATGTCATAGTATAAAAGTTTACAAAAAATAACATAATGTACACTCAAAGTTTGGCAATCAGACTCGGAAGTAATTTTTAGTATTTGACGGGTAATAGACAAGCATACCCCAAGTATGCATATCCATGTGCTAATTAGTTGTGTAGCTTTTCTTGACTGTGAATCGACTGCCACGTATAAAGTATTGATCGATACTCTCAGGACAAAAGCTGACGAAAATGATACAAAATCGGGCCAAATTCTCCCGCCCAATAAAACCATACTCGGCCATGGCTGACAAAGAAATCATAGCATAACGTAAGCAGAAGATGCTGGTGAAACCAAAGGTCAAAACAATCATCCGTTCCCAATGGGGGAAGGTCCCTAGGACTACAGAACCAACAACAAAGCGTTGTTCTCGTATTTGCCATAACTACTAGAACCTGTGGAACTGGCAAGCACCCTGATGACTGGAAGCTTGAAAATGTAGAGGCCATCAACAAAAAGGAAACACCAACCGGTCAAATAGACCTATATCATTGACTTGTGTACCACAGAAGGTGAGTGGGCACATCGTCACCAGCAAGGATATACAACATACTAACACAACATACTACAAAAAGTGCAACTTGACTATATATACAGAAGATAGTGGAAGACACGGAAAGTGCTGTTCTTAGATTGCATCATCAGGGATATAAGAAATGGAAATGCTACAGAAGTACTGAGCGAGGAATCCGCCACAGTATTTGGTGACATTGACCACCCTCAACTTGCATAAACACCAGTACACTGTGGTATCAGAGGGAAGGAAAATGTTGACTGGCACACCTTGGTAATAAGAGATCCTAACGTGTCACGGTCAAATGACAAAAAATCCTCTGCAGGCAACGTCATGTTTTGGGTGCCACACGATTCAATGATTGGATCGTGCCTATCTTTTTCATATATTGACAATATGGGGGAGGGGGGGAGCTTGAACTGTTAAAGTTCCTCTGTTTCCAGGTGACACAGGTAAGTGTACCTAACACTGTACCTAACAATGGCATCTACCAAAGTGTTTGAAAGGGATCTGATTAAACAGAGAACCTGAAAAATGTATTTGGCAAATGGAATTACATCCCACTAATGGAACCCTCTTACCATTACAGGAAAAGGAACACACCAATTATACAAATGGCAGCAACAGTACCACATCTTCCGTGTTGTTCTCAACCCTCCAAAATATCACAATCCAATCTATCTCCACTTTGTAGCCGATCCAGTCACTGTCTGTGCCTAAGCCTTTATATTATAAAAACATATCACGTTCTATGCAAAGTTTAGAAAGTTTTGGACTTCAACAGCCAAATGAATGTTTTTATCAGATCATCAGTGGGAAACCACCGAGCACGTTTCACGGCCTTAAATCCTCGGACATACTTTTTGAGTGTGTTGGTGGCTGTTTACCTTTAACTTGTATGTGATAAAGACAAGCCACTTGATGAAAAGAATGTATGATCGTAAAATATCAGCATGGCAGAGAGCCAGTCATGTACTTTTTTCATTACTGAAAAAGTGTATGACTGATAATTTGTTTGCTGTCTGCAAACAAATTATCTTTAAACGTTTCTAAGACAAAGTTTATGATTTTTCATTTCCCCAGCGAAAATTTAACTTTGAGATAAATCTCCAAATCGCAAACACTCCTATAGGGAGAACAACCGTATTTGAAGTTTTAGCATTAACAGAATCTCAAGTAGAACAGTCATATCTCTAAAATTTCCACTGAACTGTCAAAAATCACTGGCATATTAAGGAGACTTCACAATTTTCTTCCCCGTCAGCAACTGATGCAAATCTATAATTCCATCTTCTTACCTCACATCAACTACTGTTTAATTGCTTGGGGCTTTTCATCTGATCGCATCTTTTTGCTTCAAAAACGAGCCATTCGTCTCATGTGTTCTGCCAATTTCCTAGCTCACACCGAACCTTTATTTAAAGAACTAAATATATTAAAGATTAATGATATCATGCAAGCCAGAGCTCTGAAATTCTATTTCAGATATTGTAACTCCGAGTTGCCGTAATACTTTACAAATATCTTAACCACTGAGCCTGTTGTACATCCTTACCCCACCAGATTCCGTGATGTTCCCCGTCAAGCAATTCCAGCTAGAAACTCCACTAAAAATCTTATCTGATACTATGTCCCAGCTTTACTTAACAAAACGCCACCCTGTATCAAAAATAAAATCCACACGCACCCATATGATGGTTTCTCTAAAATACATAAATTCGTACTTTTGTAATCAGTACTCTGAAATTTGTGTCATTCAAAATTGATACGGATGCAATAACTGATTAATTAGATTTTTTGACCATTTTTAATCTACAAAAGGTATTACTCACTAATTTTTACTTTGAGTCTTGATATTATTTGATGTGGTGTACTTTCAGTTTGAATTATATTAGGTGGCCCCAATGATAGCGGATTGCATAAATCCTTAATTGGAGTCATCCTGACATATAATTTTATCACTATCTGTTATGTACTTACTCTTGATCCGTAATTTTATGTTTTGTCAATAATAACATGTACAAACTGTAACCATATGTCTAATAAACTGTTTTGAATCTTGAATCTTGAATCTTGAATCTTGCACAAAGGTAAATACACACAGTATAACAAGCTTTAGCTTACAATGGCAAGAATTGAAGAATTTAAATGAACTAGTATATGCACATATTAACGTCAAAATAGCAAAATTGAAATGTAAACTTAGTCTAAGAAAAGGCTCCCATAAATGTGCATGTATCTTATCTGGAAAGAAACCAAATAGACCAGGCAACACAAAGCTATTGGCACAGAATAACTGTTCTGAAACCCGAACCCACACAAAGGTGCAAGAAACCAGCCTGACCCCTCTCATGCACTGAGAAGAGAGCAGCCAATTGCTTTCGTATACTAGTTGCTCTACTTGAATTGAACCACTGTGCTGTTAAATACCTAGCACAGACACAACTTAAATAACAGTCAAACCTCTTACTCAGTCCTCCGTGCAGGTATCCAAATAAAAATATATAATAATGTAAAGGGCGTTTCAGTCGTCATATATTGGAGTAACTGTGCATTTGCGCGTTGTCGCCTTATTATTTTGATTAAAATCTTTGTTACAGATTGTGTACGATTAACAAAGAGAGCAGTCTAAGTACCATATTACCTACATTTATACATGCAACAAAGATTAACAAGAGAAAAGGGATTTGGGATTAGAAGTGAATTCAGATGTTTGATATCATATGCGGCTGAGAGCAAATTTGAGGCATTCTCACACACCATTAGTAGTTCATACTCCACACAGAAAAAAACAACAAACACGTCCAAGGCAAGAAGCACGTCTTTGCTATCTGCTATTAGTTTGTTTCCTGCACAAGGCTATCAGCAGGATACATTTGTCGACCAACTTGGATATTTCTTTTACGTTTAGGCAAGCAATATCGTCAATATGTTTAGCATTGCACCATAATTGTTTATCTTTTTGTTTTTAATTTATTTCGGGATGAATTCATACTGAAGCCAAGAAAAAGATAAATCAGCTGGTTAAAATGAGCAATTACTGCCAGTATGGATATCTTTGATTTGTTGAAATATAAGTAGTCCAAATTGATCAAGGTATGATGTAGAAGAAAATGAGTTACGTGTAATAAAATATCTATGATGAAGGATTTAACATTGCTTTTTATACAGCCTTTCTCATACTTAAAGGCAGTCTAATCGTGTTTATATGGTGCATAAATATCGTTTCCTTCTACATCGGAAGTTATTTGAAACATGTTCTTTTTTATAATTAAGCACTTTCTTTTTTTTCTCATTCCTGTCTATGCTTTCCTTTTTTATTGCTCAATTTGGATAATATTCATCGAATCGCCTACATATGTCTTCATACACAATGTCAATCTTACGTATGGGACATACAAGGCATTTTGGTCCCATTTCCATTAATCTTTTTAACGATGGTATTTAGATCCCCTGTGAAGACATGCTTCTGACCAGGGTCAATGTACTATTAGTCAGACAATCACAAACTGTTATGTTATCAATGTGATTCAAATTTATCCTGCATTGACAGCAAATTGCATAAGTTAAATCAGCGAAGTACCAGGCGTTCATAACACAAAATAGCATGTGGTAGCATGAGAAACAAGCCCAGTGAGTTATTAGAATTTTCAGATGGAAACTTCAATTGAAATCCAAAGACGTACGGTCGCCGCGTACAAATGAGACCAATAGTAGGGTATGCCCCGTGAGGGTGGAACGTACATACCAAACTAACATCAAAAGTATAGAAGTGGTTAAATGCAGAGCGAGAGCTGGTGCGAAAAAATCAAACAGACAAGAACAAAACACACACACACACACACACACACACACACACACACAAAACAACAATACACACACAGAGAAAATACTTCTAGGATAGGAAACATGCTGAGAGATCCAGGCTGTACAAGCATATAAAAGGGGAAAAGACAACAAAGACTCTACATGATTTATGGTCTTCACAATAGACCGTTGATGGCAGATAGCATACCGTTGATGTCTCCCATGAAGAGAAGGCTCCTCACCCACCAGCATAGCCACACATACATAATCACAGGTTCATAAAGAGACTACTATAATCAGTCTTCCGTCTTGAAAGCCACAGATCGATGAAACCAACCTCCAGAAAAATGCAGTTGAGACATCAAAGCTGGACTCTTTAAAAAGCAGTCGCCATGCATTTCTAACCTGCACCTGACCAGGAGACGGGATCCACATGCATTACATTCTGTACATATATTATTTTAGCTGAGACCTTATTAATTGTTTCATGTTCACCCCCCCCCCCAAAAAAAAATATTACAAAGTTGTCATTTTTTTTATGTTGTCAATTGAGTGGCAGACGCGGAAGGAAACATATATTAAAGATACAAGTGCATTTGGCTGTGCCCAGGTAAGAAATTTAACTGACGTCAAAGGGGGTATTGTGTAAATTGGGAAAGAACATCCATTTTAAACATGTTTCAGCAAATGTGCAAGTTACCTGAGGCCTAACAAAAATAAATGTGTGGTTCTGATGACCCCACCGACAACACTTAAAGGCCCGAGTCCCGACTCTGAATATTTTTATACGAAGCAAAAAAAGGTAAAACGTTTCTAGCCACTCGCCCCTAATAAAAATTGCTGTACTTTGGCTGAAAGATTTTATGGAGAAAGTAACCGTCAAGTGCCGCTTTTTTGCAATAAATGTCCAGATAGTAGCCGTGTTGTGCCGCTATGTTGCACAACACACATTTTATTCAACTTGTGTGGAGAGGATGGTCAACATCGGACGGGAAAAGAGCATAGCTGCATAGCCACAGGTGTTTGGTGAAACAACATAGTTATAGAACCAGTTGAAAGATTTTATCGAGAAAGAGACCTATCATTTTTTGTCGGCCATTGTATTAAGCAAACATTACGAAATACATTTTCTTTTCATCCAAGTATTGTAACGCGTGAAAATCATCTCTATTATTGTGATATATTTTATGTGTAATTACATGATACATATTTTGTACCATATTTCTGAACAAGGCAATAAACAATATCTATCTATCTATCTATCTATCTATCTATCTATCTATCTATCTATCTATCTATCTATCTATCTATCTATCTATCTATCTATCTATATATCTATCTATCTATCTATCTATCTATCTATCTATCTATCTATCTATCCATCCATCCATCCATCTATCCATCTATCTATCCACCCATCTATCTATCCATCCATCCATCCACCTATATATGTATATATATATATATATATATATATATATATATATATATATATATATATATATATATATATACATACATATACGCGTGTGCACACATACGTCAGACTTTAACGTATCGTTACTGTTATATGTACGTGCCACAAACAAAGGAAAAACACACTTATCATGACGACAACAAGCAAGGAAACTGCACCTAATTGCAGCTGGCATGTGGCCTGTGTGACTCTGACCGCAGACCACATTCACAAGCAGTTGGGTTTAGTGTCATAAAATGCCAATCACACCCAAAATTGTCCATTCATCGAGGGTCTAATTAAAAGACAATGCATCGGCACTCGAAGTACAAAAGATACATATGTAATGATAATACATTTTTATGCTATGAATAGCCAGTTTTTGAATAAGGCTTTAAAACAAGTTTATGGCGCCATATAACACACGGAAGAATTTTAGCATAACAGTAATGCAATTGGACGTTGGCTTTTAGCTTATGGTAAAGACAGCAAACAGTGAACAGTGATCAAATAAAAAAAACCCTAAAATTACGGACCACCAATAGTATAGGTTCATGGCATTTTACCTGCGTAAGGAATATCTATACAGGCAACATGCTCCCTGAATAAAAAAAAAAAAAACGTCTCAAACAAATGGAAGCCACTTACATATAGTATCAAGTAGATTTGGACGCCTCAACATGCCAAAAATGTATATTTAGCTCAAATCTTATGCTGTGAAAAAAATAATATGATAAGGATTACAATGTAATACTGGGTTAATAAGTATCCGATGGTTAGTGCCGAAGGTGGCTAGGTCGAGATCCGGCCGTTCCGTCGTTACAAAAACATGCATATTGTCGGTGCTCCTTTGATGCTGGTGGTCTTACATATGTACATTCCGTGGTCTGGAACAACTCCTAACAGAGTACTTCATTTCTACTGGAATTAATACGATAAACTGGGCCGTGTCGATCATGGCTGTGATGCATACCTGCCTCCATTGAACTATACTTTTCAGGAACGAGGATTTGGGTGCAATTAGATGATTGGTGCTGAAGATAACTGCCTGAAGACCCGGCCGTTCCGTAGTCACAAAAGCATATACACATTATTTATGAAAGACAATTAATTCCATAAAGTAACATTCGCACAATTTTTATTCCGAGCTTTTAGGAACAAAAGTATCAAGTATTATGACCACATGTGGAATGAAATTGTAAATGGAAAATAATGGTATTAAAATGTTGCATATGTGTGTCAGGATACTTTGCGAATACGCTCGGCTTCATGTATTATCCGACGAAGCTAAAGATTGTCGCTTTTTCTGTTCTGCTAGCGGTCAGGTTATACACATGTTTGGGTGGTTCTTGCCATGTATTTGGACCACCCCGCCATGTTATTGATAAACAGCCCCTTTGGGTTAAGCAGATACAGTCGAGATGCTGACCTGGGTTTAATGAGATGCGAGATTAGGGGTAAAATCAGTAGCCTTGTTCTCAGTTGCATAGCTAGGCAGTGCTTATGTAAACAAAGACACATGGGCACATCTTAGTCCCTGCTATTTGGGACTGTTGAGGTGTTCACGTATCACATGAAAGGGGTGTGATAAGTTATTTACCACTTACAGTAAAACCGTCCTGTACCGAACACCCTTGGGACCTGAAAAAAGTGTTCAGTATGGGGAGGTGTTCAGTATAGGGAGGTTGGCTAAAATTGGAGGTATACATTCGGTAGCCGAAAAATGGTGTTCAGTATAGAGAGGTATTCGGTATATGGAGGTGTTCGGTTAGAGAGGTTTTACTGTATATAATAGTAAGGCATGTATTTTTGGACTACGATTAATGGTCATTTTATGAGCATCATGTCACCCGATAGAAACTGAAGATACAAGAGATGCCTGTTTGGAACACCCACCAACCAGATACTGCTGTGGCATTTAAATTTAAAACAGATCCATGACCCTTTCACCCTGTAACTTGACCAAAAAGTGTTCATCCTTTTCAAGAGGGTATAAATTTGGGCTGGGTTGGGTTAATTTTTCAAGATACAAGTGGTCCAATTTGAATACTAGAACAGCCCATTTTATCAAAAGTAATGGGGGTTTAGAACAACTGATGAAATAAAACCTTTTCTGTAATAACATAGATTAGGCTAAGTTTCATACTAATTGATATTTTAGGTTGTGAAAAAAAAATATACTTGAGCATTCTAGGGCAAATTGTACAGATTTGATCAAAATTCAAAGGGCTCTACCCCCTAAATATGTCATTTTGGGGTTCCTTCCTTTTTGGCTGAAAGGTGGACTCAGGGTTGTCACCATCCCCCCCCCCCCCCCCCTCATTTGATTATGGATCTGTAAGCTTTGGAAGTGCATTCTTGGTGCAAAATGACGGGAATAGACCCCATGTTACAAAAGTGGAGCTGTGTAGAAAACGTGGATTTTTTGGCAAAAATGGCGGATTTTAGAGGTTGAAATTCAAAGTCAGGTCACAAGATTATTTCTTTCTAACTTGGACCTACTTCTTACTGCTTGCATCAGGAAAGTATTTTTGGAGTAGATGGCAAAATATTCTGTCATCACATTGCTTGTACAAAATTTAATCAAATTACATGTACATGACTTCTGGATATTTGGGTCAGCAATGGCTGACAGATCAAAAATGAAATGGACATTTTGGATTTCCATGGCCCTATTATTAGACTGGAATAATACCATAATGTGGATTTATATCTGTGGACAGAGGACATATAAATGTAAGAGATCATAACACATCTTTTGTACCACTTTTTAAAAATTTCTTATTTGTATGTGATACCAGTTAATATCATGGCCGCCATGTTGGATTTTGTGTATCTTGGTGACGTCACAGCCTAAGGCTTAGCTTGAAACCGAGGCGTGCTGGTAGCCAATCAATCTCATTCATGTCTCAGCATTTCGACTGATATGTGAACACGGAGCCCTGAGTTGTACCACAAGAATGGGTTGCGCTTTTCCGCTTTAGGCCATGTGCAAAGTATACTATGTTGGATCGCTCTTTCATGAGATCGTCTGTGATAAACATGTCTGTTGTTTTTTGGGGCCACAATAGGTTTTTGTCCGGGATTGTGTACGACACGTTTGACAATTATTACCAGAAATCAGTTCCTTCGTCCTTGGCAATTATACGGGATCTTATATGTTTTCTTTTAATCCTGAGAATTATTCAGTTTCTGTGCAACCATCAAGAACGATGGCGTGTTTTTCCTCGTCCGCTTGTTCATTTTCTTTCAACAGTGTGCACAGAGCATCGCGTCGAACATATTGTTCTGTTTCATCGTACCCCTCTTTTAATGGCGTATTTATCCATGAACCATGACACACAAATCTGTCGGAAAGCAGGTAAATAAGTAAAATACTTTTGACCTCTGGGAGACAACTTTGCAGCGTTCGTCTCATTCTCAATAACTGTCTTTGAGGCCTGAAAGGGTGTTTTGTCACGATACACCGTGATATAGTAATACAAACTTGAAAGTTAACTTTGGTGTGAAAGATATCGTTTTGGCTGATATTTAATCGTATTTATCAAGAAGACAGCAAGTGGTTAATATGGTTAAACAGAGGTAAAATGTCAATGTCAGACGCACCGCTGTCGATGTGCTCCACAGTTCACAATTTGTACCTTTCCTATTTTCATTGCGCATAAATGATCTTGTCAAAACCTTTTTATGGATGGATTTTGCTGGTCTAATCCGGGTTTCTCAAGCACTCGCCCAGACTCTTTGGAATGACTCGACCTTAGTGCTTCTGATCCCTGAATCATTCTGATTGAATTACACTTAGTGCGTATCCTTACATTCTAAAAAAAAAAAATCTACCAAAGAGTGAGTTTGATCGCATAAGCTGTGAATCACCAGCCCAGCACTTTAACCACTCGGCCACTAAAAGTGAAAAGTGCCAGACCTATTTTCACTTATCTTTTGTGAATACGGTATATTATTGAATTCACTACAGGCAAGCGTCGCTGAGGTCAGCGAAATAACGTGATATGGAATATGAGCTTGAACGAAGGAACAGTCAGATATTCACTTCCGTTTTCTCAATTTTAAATTTTGAATGTGATTCGTGACAAAATATATTGCTGTATTTGTGATATAATGGAGCAGAGCTGTTAAAAAGAAAAAAAACGAGTGTTAGCCGAAAGCCAGTGTTCTTTAGAAAAAAAACAAACAAACAAACAAAAAAAACCAGATCGATGAGGAGGATAGCTACAAGGCAATCTATTCCCAGGCAACACGCTTATCGATACCTAATCTACAGCCAAAAGTACCATTGAGGCAATTTGCAAATTTACAACAAGCCGTAAGAGGAGCGCACAAATGGCTTACGGGTAATAGACTCTGTATAAACATGCCTTAATCAAACATGCTGTTGGCCTTAAGCCCGAAAAGCGTGGCAGGTCTGGAAATAACTGTTGAAGGTTTCATATTTGAACAAGTGGAGTCCACCAAACACCTTGGTACGTTTTTCGATAATCACCTTCAGATGAGCCAGCATATATGGTACCTTTGTAAATTGGCCAATGACATGTTTGTAAATGTAAATTAAGGTAAGGATTGTCAATGGGAGGCGTTACAAATCATTTATAGAGCATGAATTGAAACTTGACTGGCTGCGCTAATGAAAGAGTGATAAGTTGACAAGTGGGATAAACAAATACGTATATCAAACAAAGCGTAAACAATCAAATACAGTAGGAAATAAACACGGTTCAAAATGAGAAAGTGGAGGAGGAACAGGAAAAGGAGGCACCCAGCCATATCTTTACCACTTGTTTCCATAATGATTATATGTTATGTTATATATTGATTGTATCTTATATATTAGATTCACACGTTTGACTTATCCGGAATTCTGAATTTCATGATGAAATGAAATGCTTACCTTTTGGTTCATTGCTTCATGTCCATTAATATTGATTCTATATCTTACAACATTATTTTTGCGGGTACTCTTAATTGGTTACAAGTTTATACTAAATACATACCATCCTTGATGCAGATGCGTGTATTGCTGTTTCATTGCAGTTCTTCTGGCATAGTGGCATTTTGTAGGTACGGTTTCATCAACCTGCTTTGATGTGCATTATTGATGGCTCCTTTTTTATTTTATGTTTGTTTGTTTGTTTTTTATTTAATTTGTTTTTGATTGTGTGTCTGTATGTATGTCTGTGTTTGCAAAGATGAAGATTGGATCCTTTCTTTGAGCATCAAAAGAACGTACAAGTTTTAGTCGTTATTTTATTTTTTTTGAGGCGTAACTTGCATCCATTACTATTTTGTTGTGACATGCTATTTTTGTGACATTGCAGTGTCTCTTCTAACCTGTCCTTAAATAGAAAGGAAGGAAATGTGCCCGATCTATTTCCTAGATTATAGCAAAATCTGTGGAACCGCATCATGAACAACATATCTTTTACAACCATTAACAGCATATCTTTTTACGCTTTTTATCCAGACTGAATGATTTTTATTTCCACCTGCCATTTCATAATTGCGCAGATATGAGTCTAAAGATAGGATTTTTATATCAATACCTAAGTAGTGACGCATGGCAGAACCCCCTGAAAGACTACTGTTAAAGTTGAAATGTACGTGCCTAATATTGCTTTGGTTTTTCTGTGCCCATGTTTCAGCGTGACTGATGACGTCTCTGTTCGTTTTTAGGTAATCCCTATTGATCAAGAGAAAAATAGCCTTATTGTACACAAAGTCACCTTGAGCCCATGTAAAATCGCACTTAGTAAAGCTGTATTTTCATTTAACTATATTAACGCTGTAGTGTGAAGATAAAGAAATATTCCATATAGATTAACAGTCAATGACTGGTACTTCAAGCATCAATATTATTATTTCAGATCAATCTATCTTTATTTCTACAAGAAAAATACAAAATAACTTACATAATATCAAAACGGTAGATAAAAGGCCAGCCTTGTCTTTTTACGCAAAGATATTTAAATAGTATATGAGTAACAATCTAGGTTGACAAATTGTCAACGGTCATCTCATGTCCTTCCTGATTTGCTTCCTAACAAAATTTAGGAATACCAATAGAGTCGGCATATTCTAATACAGATGTAAATGTATATTCTGCTTCAACTGTCCCTACTTTTTATTGACTGACCGATATGCCTTTCCAAATATTCAATTGATTATATGTCCTACGGTGTAACGAAACGAATTTCAGACTCAGTTTGTCCACAGTTACGTACTTTAGTCTACGTTGTATTTTCAGGTTTTTGTACTGGCCATTTCTACCATCACATCAGAGGGTGGGAGATACCAGTGATTTGTTTAATAATTACTGGACTAAATATTTCATTTAGATGGTTTACGTAGCTGCGTTTTTATCAAACCATTCCAGGTTATATAACAAAGTCTTTCATCGACAATCTCAAAACGCTGAATTTTCGATGTAGCTTTGATACTTTATAGATCCAGATTTCATTCAAAGTCTCAGAAGGCTCATGTGTTTATAACCATGCTATGGCACATCCCACTATCTGTAATTTCCTTCCTCCTACTGTTGTAATTACCATTCTGACTGCCTCGCTAACATAATTGGAGACGCCAGAATGTTGTGTCAGTAAATTATAGTAACGTAACAATTCGTTTGGTTTCCAGATCTAAGTTGGGTATCTAATTTGGCCAGTAAGACACTTTTAAAAAAAAAGCCACGTCAACTGAAGAATTGCTTTGACACTGGTCCAGTCTGGAGCAAAATTTAATTGCAAATTCAACGATTTCACAGAATGGTCTCCTTATCAGTCCCACACATAGAACAGTATCATTGGACTTTCGATGAACTATCAATGTACACTCACAGCATTATGTGAGGTATTTTTCTCGACAATTTGATTCAAACCCTTCACAAATTTCGGCTTGAAATTTTTGTTCATTGTCATTTTGTCAGTGTCCAAGCCCTCCACCTCCACCCCTGATGCATCAATTTGATTATTTGTAAGGTTTTATTGCCCATACCTTTGAACCCATTTTTAGTTTCATCAAAAGTAAAATACATTCCTCGTTCACTTTGGACCTAACATGACAAACTATTCCGCGGCTGGCACACTTTGTGCCTAAATAATCATAAATATTAATTGTTTCAAGAATATAACATTCAGTATAAACATTTCACTTGATTTGTGGACAGCTGGGTAGACCTCTTTGTTTTTACTAGCCAATTTAAAGGACCTTCCTTCCTGTTTTACACAAGTGCTGAGTCGTTTACATACATTAATCGGTTAAGTGGTCAATCGACTCAATAGGCTTGGTCCTCATTGTTGTTGAGTACATCATGCATGTTATGAACAATCGATCGATCGACCCGTCGATAGATAGATAAAAGGAGGAACGGATAGATTGGTGGGTGGATGGAAGGATGGACGGACATTGACAGACAGACAGACAGACAGACAGTTAGATAGATAGATAGATAGATAGATATATAGACAGACAGACAATTAGATAGACGGATAGATAGATAGATAGATGGATAGAGATAGATAGATAGATAGATAGATAGATAGATAAATAGATAGATAGATAGATAGATAGATAGATAGATAGATAGATAGATAGATAGATAGATAGATAGATAGATAGATAGATAGATAGATAGATAGATAGATAGATAGATAGATAGATAGATAGATAGATAGATACATACATACATACATGCCCTTTCTGATAAATAATTAGTTTCTATAATTTCAATCCCATCCCAATCTGTAACAATGTTTGGTATAATGCGTTGTTCCATTTCATATCGAGAGCCTTTCGGAAAGCTTGGAAGGTTCAATATAAGTACACATGATTATGGGCCAAGTTGTCCTGGTTCGTCTGCGAGAATTATTCCAGTATCTAAGCTTGAACATTACCCGCAGATGTGCAATGCTGTTTTGATCAGTAAAATTTGTGATTTTGCAGATAATAGTTTTAATAATCGAAAGGCGACTTTCTCGGACATTGAGATACATCTCTCTCTCTCTCTCTCTCTCTCTATCTCTCTCTCTCTCTCTCTCTCTCTCTCTCTCTCTCTCTCTCTCTCTCTCTCTCTCTCCACACACACTCACACACACTCACACACACTCACACACACTCACATACACACACATACACACACATACACACACATATATGTATATATATATATATATATATATATATATATATATATATATATATATTGAATTAATTATATTCCTTAATTCCCTTAACACCAGCTAATGTCATTGATCTTTGTATTGCAAGATCCATGGTCAATATTGGCAGCCACAATTAATTTTTAAAACATAATTAAGGTCTACAGGAAATTAGCGAATTCAGTTTCCCAAAAATAATATGATTATTTCTACTTATATGTAATGACAGTTAAAAGAATGACCGCTAAATGGGGACATAGGTCGGCTTTTGTTAACTGACTAATTAGAAACATGATCATTATGCCTTTTCTTACTAGATTTTCATGTTGTCTTGACTCCATATTGTAGGGCGAGGTAATTACATCCTAACACTGACATCCCGGTTCCACAGATAAACTTGAATAAGGACCGTACCTCTTTTCGATAGCATTTATTTTAAGTGACATGCAGAAGTTATACGAATTAACATGAATTGATTAAGTAACCATTTTATTGCACCATCTGATCTCCAGGCAGATCACATGATCATTTTTTCCTCAACATGCTCTTTCAGTTGAGCAAAAGTTATTTGTTATACATGTTTGCTTTAAGTAGCTGAGCCCCCGGGGAGAATGGTATTTCTAACTTTGCTGCCGGATAGATTTGTTCAAATAAATAAAATAACCTTATAGGATGTCGTACGCATTCATCGTGAAGTGTGAGGCATTGACTAAACAATGCAATAGTTCAAGCGTCTCTTCGAAATGCCTTACTTCTCACTGGGTACACAAGCAAGAACGCTCGTCTCCCGAGAGGTTAAACCAGGTGCGATCTACAGAAATCACTGCAGGCTCTGCTATTGCGAATAATTGATCCGTCCGAAGAGAAAATGCACTGAAATCCAATTACAGGGATGTGGTGGTTAGCTTGCGGCAGCATCAGTTGCGCCTGTGGGTTGGCTGAATACCACAGGGCTGTCCACAATGTAAGCTGCTGATTTATTTATGCTCCAATTTAGTCAAGTTACAGAAGCCACGGAAACTTTGCTACATTCTAACATGATAACGTAAGTTACATTCTTGAAATGGATTTACATTTGATTTTCTGACTCTCTCCTAGACTCTTGCAAAAAAAAACAAACGAACAAACAAATAAATAGATAATGGCTAGATAGATGAATAAATAAAAAATTAAATATGCTTTTATATATATATATATATATATATATATATATATATATATATATATATATATATATATATATATATATAAATATATATATATATATATATATATATATATATATATATATATATATATATATATATATATATATATGTATATATATATGTATATATATATATCGACTGAAGAATACAAGCTTAATGCTCAGCAGGATGGTATTTGTTATGCACATATATACAGCGATACTTATGAGTCATAGACTATGTCATGGATATTATTTAACTTCTTCTTACAAACAGGTATTTTTGAAAAGCGCGATAGCTTTTGTTTTCCCTGGAAACCAAGCATGCAGTATATTTTGCAGACGGAGTCCTTGATGCTGTGGGTGTGCCATGAGCGCATACATGTAGGCCGTCTGGCTATCGCTGTATATATGTATCCAGCTGACTATTAGTGTATCCATAAAGCCAGGTTTGCTATTGGCGTATATACGTGGCAAGACTGGTTATTGCTTAATACCTGAAGCTAGGTTGGCCATAGAGGTATATGTGAAGGCAGGCTCGCTATTGCTGTCTATATGTAGCAAGGGCAGTTATTGCTCTATATATGTACCAAAGGTTGCCATTGCTGTATATATTAAGCCATGCTGGCTATTTTCTCTATACATGCAGCCAAGCTGTTTTTTTTTTCAGAAAACTGTATCCAGACTGGCTATGACTCTATACTTTTAGCCATGCTTGCTGTGAGTATACATGCAGCCGGTTTGACTGTTGGCGCACATATGTAAGCAGGCCGGCATTTTATGTAAACCTTTAGTCCGTCTGTCTAGTACTGAATATAAATGTAGGGAGGCTGGCCATTACTGTATATAGGTATCCAGGCTAGCTTGTGGCCAGGACTATTCCCTTTTCCTTTGGAATACAAGCATTTCAATGTATTCAGAGGACTTGATTATGGACTCATCATGATCGTTCAAGTGAGCTCCCATCTTGTGTCGGATATTTCTGGAAAAAAGTAAACCATGCAACATATTGCACACAACACTGTTTAGTCTGTCTGAACACAGGTAGCCTATAAAACAATAACACTTTTCTGATGCTAGCAAAGAGTACGAGTCTTTTAGCAACTGCAAATACCGAACACTAATACACGCCATGTTGGACTTTTCAGATTCAAAACCTGTAAGATCCCTTGCAAATTTTGTCAGTCGAGTGAATTCACCCCCAACTAATTACTGCCATTCACTTACAGGTAGCACAAAGGTTCCAAGATAGTGATCCGATGAATAGTATCTAGCCTTTTTCTTTCAACTATTCAAAAATAGATCTCAGTTTGTTATTACAGAATTGACGAAATATGCTAGCTTTATGGTCGAGCACAAGGAGAAACAAAAAGGGTGTACTAGTCTACTTGAGACCCTCTAATTCTTTATAATAAAATGCACATGGGGTGCATGGTAACTCCTCTTAGATAAAATTGACAATACATTTTCAAGTTTAGTTTGCGTTGCATTGAATCTTCAGTCAACCAGCGATCTGTTTGCAATGTGCAGCTTACCACACAATCGATGTCGAAGTAGATAATATACACATTTAAACAATTGTACCTTACACACACGAAGGCCATTTGATAACACCCTGTCTCTTTTTTCACACACACACACACACACACACACACACACACACACACACACACACACACACACACACACACACACACACACACTGATATCTAAATAGATAGATGGTGGGAGGGAGCGATGGATACATGGATGTCTGGACGGGTGGATAGATAGATAGATAGATAGATAGATAGATAGATAGATAGATAGATAGATAGATAGATAGATAGATAGATAGATAGATAGATAGATAGATAGATAGATAGATAGATAGATAGATAGATAAATCTTCTCTATAATTTATACCTTTTTTCCCGCTTTTCATTTCTTCTTGCCTGACATGCGCTATGCATCTATAAGGTCGGATTCCCGTAAGAGACCGACATGGAACGTTTCCCTATTACCTGTCCTAAAATGGTGTTCAAATAGGGAAATCCCTCTACCCCATTTGTTTCATAAAGTGTGTCAAAGCATGTGTCTTTGAACCAGCAACATAGCCTCCTCATTCCCATTACAGAGCTATCTCGTGGTACCACAGCTATTTCGATATTGTATCGTATGCGTTCACGTTAACTGGCTGGTTATTGCTCTATATCTGAATCCATACTGGCTATTGCTGTACACATGTACCCGGCTACCTGTGTGCAGCAATATCCAGTCTGGCTGCATATATACCTCTCGTTCACGCTAACTTGCTATCTCGTTTCCTATGCAGAGATGTTCCGTGTTTCCGTGACATTGCTAATCGACCTCAAGATATACTTTCGGCACTCACATGGCACTGCTGTCTCGCTCCGTCTATTACCTCATGCCCATAAACACAGACTTCGCTGCCTCATTATAAAGATACAGATTAGTCAACATATCTTTCTGATAGGGTCCTGGGAGAAAAGAAATGGAATGTAAGAATCAGAAGAGAACAGAGTTAGCCTGAGCTTTTGGGGAGAACGGGGAAGGTGGTAGCCTTGATCGGGGCCTCCGTGACTGCGTGTACAGGACAGGGAAACGCTTGAGCCTCAGGGGTGGTAATAGGATAAAACGGATTTTTTCGGCCACCTGTATCAGATATGAAACAGCAGCTCGGCAAATAAGCGAAACGCCACAGGGTTATCATATCTGTTCCTGCCAGGTTTAGTATCTTACTGCACTGCACAGTAGAAGACGATTAAACCGGCATTGGCTTGTGACGGTACCTCTATTGCCAACAAAAGGCGTGTGACAATTTACAGGAGTTGCACTTTTCTAAATCTGTATTAACCGTATCACCCCCACATTTTTGACTAAGCGTACAGCTTGCGCAAGGCGCTTTTGGGGGCAATACACCCAAAATGGGCCGATGAAAGATGTTAACCTCGTCCATGTTAGTCCATGCAACAACTGGCATGCTGGTTTTCAAAGGCTCTTGAACAAGAAACATGAATCCAGCACCCCTGTGGTAATTCAGAGCAAGTCGCTGCAAGTAGATCCACTTTCGTCACAAGTGGCACAAAAAATAGTTAATCTTGGCTTTTGTGAAGAGTATTTCAACAGCTGTATTACTTATGGCATTTCCCCTGCTTCCACAAGTCAGGACCCGCATAGGTGACGCTATAAGGACAACAAAGCGGGAGGGTGGGGGTCTGTCTTCTCATCATAAACCCGTCATGGGAGATCTCTCAAGTCACATTGCCTGAAAGTGAAGGTTATTTCTCTCTTCATTCTGGCATAAAAATGTCTATTCATCTTAACTCAACACCTTGTCATGTTTGCCCATTTAGCACTTACTAGTGAGACCATGGCACCATACCGAAAGCATAACAATGTTTCCTGTGATGACATTCCACACGCAACTACAGACAAGATCAATCTTACACGAGTACAAAAGAGCGGCAACATAGGTATACGAAATATCATCCCGAAGCGACAATCACACGTCTAGTTTTATGTTTCGCATGCACAATTTATTGGACGCTGTTCACTTGAAATCGCCATTATTTCTGGAACGGTAGACACATAAGAATTACTTTCAAGTTCCAATGGGTGACGGAAATGTGTGATAAAGAGACAGTGAGAGGGGTTAATTATTCCCGTGGTAATCCAGGCTCCACTACTTACCAGAAACACACTACTGGCAATTTTTTTCTGTCATTAACACATTCGATTTTCAGGAACAGTGGTGCGCATTTTCCCCTTCTGATCATATTCGGATATTTACATTCAGATCATTTCGGTGCTTTTAAACATTACTTGTATAGGATCCTCCTTCTTTGTGGCTATTGTTTTACGCCCACATAAGCGCAAGCCTAATCGCATTGCACAATAGAATGGCCTTGTTATAAAGCAACGATTCTATTTGGTCAGGAGCACGTGTAAGGCCATGGTGGGCATCGTACTGTATCATTCAGTTGAAGCATAGATGT
>OZ026625.1:75880299-75910299 GCA_964020975.1 Hermodice carunculata | reverse complement strand
AGACTACCTGAAAAATCCTACCCATAATAAATTTCAATTTAAGCTCATAACTGAAGAAACCGTTATAAATATTATTGATTCTTTGAAGGCAAAAAATAGTTATGGTTATGATAAACTGTCTACCAATCTTTTGAAACTTATTAAAAACGACATTTCAAAAGCATTAATGCTGATAATAAATCAAACGCTTACAACTGGAATATTCCCAGATATTTTGAAAATTGCGAAAGTCCTTCCAATCTATAAAAAAGATGACCCAACAATCTTTGACAATTATAGACCAATTTCATTGCTACCCTACTGTGTCTAAAGTGGTTGAACGTGTCATTTTTAATCAAGTCCATCAGTACTTTACAATGAATAATTTATATTTTGATAGTCAATATGGGTTCAGAGAATGTCACTCAACTAAGCTTGCTTCTTATGAACTTATTGACAGGCTACTTCTTGAAATGGATAAGGGTGAAGTACCCATTAACATTTTCATGGACTTGTCAAAGGCATTTGACACCCTAGATCACGACATTCTCTTGAACAAACTTAATCATTACGGAATAAATGAATCTGCTTTGGATCTTTTCTCAAGTTACCTAACTAAGCGTAAACAGTATGTCATTATTGATGATGTTGAGTCTAATTTTAATTGCATAACAACAGGAGTCCCTCAGGGCTCCATACTTGCCCTCTACTATTCATTATTTATATAAATGACATACCATCTGCCTCATCAATTTTCAAATTCATCATTTACGCAGATGATACAACCTTATTTATTACTCTTAGTTTGTTTAAAATGCCATGTGATCACAACATTTCTGCGGTCATAAATTCTGAGTTAGAAAAGGTGTGCACATGGTTAAAAGTGAACAAGTTATCATTAAATATAAAAAAGACCAAATTTATGCTTTTCTACAAACCATTAAAACAAATAACTATACCTTCTCTCAAACTAGACGATACCTGCTTAGACTGTGTAGATGACTTTAATTTCTTAGGACTTTTTCTTGATAAACACTTGACCTGGAAAAAACATTTACAAATAGTCTCATCCAAAGTCTCACAAATAACTGGTATAATGAATAGGATTAAATCTTTTCTACCAACTAATGTGCTTCTCACTTTATATAACTCACTGATTTTGCCTCGCTTGAATTATGGTCTGTTAGCATGGGGACATCATGTTGATAGACTATACTTATCACAGAAAAAGGCAGTTCGCTTGTCAATCACAGTGCATATAATGCACATACTGAGCCAATTTTTAAACATCATAAATTATTGAAATTAGAGGATCTGTATAAACAACAATTACTTAAGTTCTACTACAAGCTAATTAATAACAAACTCCCATTGTATTTTAACAAAATTCCAGTAAATCCAGTAGCAAATTTACATATCCATAATACTAGAGGAAAGCATAACTTTTTTGTGTATAGAGTCGATCATAGTTTTGCAAAATCATGCATACGGCATGAATTAATAAGATATTTAAATAAAGTGCCTGATATAATTAAGGAAAAGGTACACACTCATAGTCCTAGAGGTTTTTCTATGTATACTAAACAATGTTTTATAAATTCATATGATATTATTTGTCACATTCCTCATTGCTATGTCTGTAACACACAGAGGTGATCACGCAAATCAACCTGTACAAGAGTGTAAAATAATTTTGTTTTTCTATGAGTATTACTACTTGAGATATTTTGTTTATATCACAATTGCAGCTAGTCATCTAAGTTTATGAGCGTATACTTTTTCTTCAGGTGGCTCGCATGATAGCGGTCGACCTATGACCTTAATGCGAGTCTCCCGATCATTATATTTATTTTTTTCAATTGAATATATTGCTATGTATTATTGTGATCAAATAAAATATTTGAATTCCTGAATTCCTGAATATAATTTCCAGGATTGTCTCCATCTCCTCTACTTTCTGTACCAATAAAGGTTACTATCTCCCTCTTATCTCTCTTTCCTTACAAATAAAGGTTACTTTGCTTTCCTTTGGAAGTACACCTGTGGTCAGCATGGCAAGTTATGAATACATCTGTGCTAATCCTGTTGACATCCATGATGGTCCAGTTGCTTTATGGAAGACTCTTGAAATCCCATCTCTTGTTTTGAAACAAGTGAAAATTTCCCCATGAAAATACTTTGAAAATAGTAAGAAAAATCCTTGCAGAATTTTAATGGGGGCAGTAGGATATTGATTGTAAATAAAGCATGCTTCTGTTGTGCTTGACTTCATAATACTGGCAAGTATTTACCATGTTGTTAATCATAATTGTTGCTAGCTCATGTTCACCTGCGCGTGATGGTTCCAGAGGGATAACTTTAATGTGCCAAGAGGCCACCCATTCCAAGTCCGGGTATCTCAGTGTCTGCACCTTGGCATCGCCTTGACCAAAATACATTTAGTTGCAAACCAGTCTGAAAAGTCACATACAACATGCACTTAATTCTTGTTTATTTCATTTTATTTTATTATCATTATTATTGTTGTTGTTGTTGTTGCTGTTGTTGTTGTTGTTTCTGCTGTTGTTGCAGGTTTTTTGTTTGTTTTTTGTGTTTTTTTTTTGCGGGAGATGAAAACTGACACAAAATAATTTGCACTAATTAAAATATCAGAAGAAACGCAAAAATTCATTTTCTTATTTACCCGTTTAAGAAAAATAGTTGTACTTTAAGAAAATATTAAAGAATGTGCATTTTTCCTATAAGCGCAAGTGACTTTAGGAATGAGAAATGTATCATTTCATGGATAAGTGACACAACAAAAACCAGGCCCGTTTTGTGCAATTTATACTTCAGAAAGAGATTGTATCCTTAAGGCTAGCCACATATGTCCATATGTCTTTCAGCATGTATCCATAAGTGTTTACCAACGCAAAAATACAGAAATTTAATTGAAATAAAAATATACACGGAAGTTAAACCAACTGGTTCAGATTTCAACCAGACTTTTGTAATCTGCTTATGGTACAAAGAATTGCCACACATGTAAATCTGTCATTTCTGTGACATACCCTGCAGGGATTTATGACCGTAATTCTACGAGGAGCTGTTTGGTTGGCAACACACCCCTAAAGGACCTGGGCTGGAAGGTCCAGGCTTGAGCGTGTGATGGTGCATCCCCAAATATAAAGTGTTTTTACTATTCAGGAAACGGAAAACCAAGCTAACATGTATTACACCAAGAGCAGGTATGATCACACCAGGAACATTTATTTTATACTTGGTGTGCCACATTTGTTAAAGGCAGCACGGAATAATCTTGAGAACTTACATGCCATAACAACCGGAAATCATTGACCACAAAAGGGGAAACAGTCAGTTAGACAGATGTGGTATCCTCATGGAAGGCAGGGCAAAGGGTATTGTGCAAACTACCTCGAATAAAAGAGGAGGACATTCAGCTGTCCCCGCAGTTGCAAAAGCAGGTTAACCTTGCTTCTCCGACACAATGCAAAGTTCATCTTGGCTGAAAAGTTTAATCAAGGCAAGCTCAAAACATTGTTTTCAAAATTGCGCCGAGTTGTGGAAGAAATACAACGATCCCACCATTGAAAAGGAGGAGCAAAAATAGACCCTCCTTACTGTAACAGACTCTAATCAGTTCTTAAGTTTTAGAACACATCCAGGGCCTCGCCATATTTTTCATTTATTAGGAAGAATGTTACCATTTTAAAGCAATTTATTGACTGGCGGGCCTGTTGGTAGGGGAAGAATGTATCATGTATATAATTCTTAAGTCGTAGGTTATCAGCGTAAACTGCTTTTCAGGAATTATGTCCAGAAATATCGGCGATGTAACATTTGATATGAGCATCAATAATAATACATAAATAGTTGCAATATTATAGTTTATTCCAGTATATGTCAAAGTGCTATAAGCAAACCAGATACAATGTGACTCGAACAGAGATATAGGTTTCATAAAATGAAATCTGTTGGAAAGGTCCGTAAGGTTTCCAGCAACACAACATAATTTCACAAACGTGATCTGAACATTTGTTACGGACCTTAACTCTTGTTGAATTCGCCTGCAGGAAATAACCCTAGCAATCACTATTACTTGATTTGATTTGACTTCGTTTTATTTCAATTTCTATTACGATGCAAATATTGTGTGACGCAAGTTCTTCACTCTTGAGCTTGCATGCACACGTCGCTTTGGTGCGTAATCATGCCTGGTTGAGGTTGTTTCAGCCTGCCATTGGTTAGCTTAAGTTTACTAACTTTAACTGTCTCCAGTCTGTTTCGCGCACGATATGTTATTTTGTCCTTGGAGTTACAGACTACGATTCACACCGTGGCAATGATCATGACTACATAGATTATCTTAATAACTTGAGCATGTTTTTCTGACATGTTTTTAAAACAAATTGGCAAAGTATACACACTACATACAGCTTAGTACAGCATTTTTACGCTGTACATCTGTAAAAATAAAATTTGTTGATCCGTGACGTTGCGTTAGGCGTACTTTTGACAATCTCGCTTTCATTTTGCTGACAGTGTCGATCACGGGAACCCACTACACCATAGTGAACAGGATTCTCATAAAGTAACGAAGTAGATTCAGGATCTCATCAATGTTAGGAGATGCAGATTTATGGCCATGCCAGAACCGTTCAGTCAAAGAACAAGCAGGACTGACAACGAGGACTCAGATGGACATGACACATGATCATGATCTCTTCATGAAAGGTGACGGGCAAGTTGGCAATGCTGACTGGTTGAAGCGGTGCATTAAATGTTATTAAGAAAATACAAATCAATCATCCTTGACATTGAAAAAAATTCTTGCATTTTGCGTTCGATATCCACCGAACACTTACGTGCCACACACCATGGACCACTTTAACACGATCGTGTCCCTCCTGCAACATGGTTTCCGGGACAAAATTCAGCTGTGAGGCTCAATTTCTTCTCATTATTCATGACATAGATTATGGTATCAACAATGGACAACAAACAAATGGAATTCTACTGGATTTATGTAAAACTTTTGACAAAAGCACAGTCATGACATGTACTAAAATCCGACACTATAGAATCAGTGGAAAGGCGTTACACTTGGTCAAGGACGTCCTTAACGACTGCACATAGCAAATTGTCCTAGAAGGCTCAACCTCCAGCAAGGAGTCCCGCAAGGAACATTTTTTGATCCGTTGCTGTTCCTAGCTTACATCAGCGACGTGCTGGAACAAGTCTCCTTATCAAGATGCATTTTTGCATAAGACAGTGATTTTTTACAGTACCACAAAATTCAATGAACTAGTTTTACCCTCCAGCATTATAAAGACATTTTGCAATACTGGGAAGATAAATGGCTTATGTCCTTTAAACGAGACATGTGTGAATTAATCCGCATCTTCAACAGATCGAAACACATCCTTAAGACAGGGTTTTACCAACAAATTGGAGTGTGCAATGCAAAAGGGCATGGTGGATTCAAAATGACTAGAATCGTCCCAGCTGCTTTTCATCAATGGTGAGTAACCTCAAATGGCAGTCACTCCAGCTGGGCACACAGAGCTCCAAGGTAGTCATGGAATGCAAAATCACACATGGATTTGTCGCTATCTCTAAACAGCCACCCTACCTATGCCAATCGACAGCTACCACCACAGGTCATGAGCAGCAATTCCAAATCCCCGACACAACATCAATGTCATAAATACTCATGCATACCTGGCATAGTGATAGCATGGGAAAACTTCTCATGTCATAGCGACTGTCCTTTTACTGGGCACATCAAATACTACAGAGAAACATGATCCACATTCATTAATTCCAATCCCAACAATGATAGCAAAGAGATTCCAGACTTGCCAAAGCATCAACATTTCTTTTCAAATACCAATGTGAAGAAACAAATTTCACTCCTGACTTGAGACAGGCAGTCACCCATAAAAGGCAACTGGTGGTTTTAAACCGGTCCTCTCAACCTTAGAAATATTCATCATTAACTGTAGACACTAGTTCATTTCCAAAATGTATAGGCCTAACCACCAAAAACACAAGTTTTATTACTTCTGCCAAAAATAAAAAGAGACCTGTTAGGCCTATCACCTTTTAGTTCTCCCGACTTGTCAGTCACCTAAGTTTACAGCAAAAGAGTAAAGTAGGCCTACATCGTTTTTGTGATATTTATGAATCTGGAACATTACAATCGCACTCTACCTCCACTATAACTATAGTCAAATATATATAAAGACAGTCAGGACAAATTATACTTCTACCATTAATTCACCACCATACCATGTTTTTAGCTGGACTTCAGTTTGCACTTTTTTATATGTGTTCAAGACCTTGTAAGCGATGGACTGTATTCACATCTCTTACATGCGCACAGGTACGACAATACTCGTGACACGAGGGATGTACTTTAAAAGCAGAAAAAAGAACAAGGCCGCAGAATAGCCTTTGTGGCTTTTACTGACAATGGCCACAGACGTAGCGATTTACATTTGGGATCCTTGATTGTGGGATCTTCATGGAGCATGAACACACACACACCCACCCACACACACACACACACACACAAACACATGCCTGTCTCTGTCAAACTGAAACTTGTAAGCTTATACCAACCCCGTATGCCTCCAGATTACCTTAATTCTAACAATAAATGAAGGGGCTAAAACAAAAGCAAGGCTAAGTCCATCTTTACCATTTTGAGAAAAAAGGCAAAAACTATGTTATTTTTTAAAGTGGACATACATCCCGATTTCTGGCCATACATGGTAATACATGTTTGTAGTTATGTAATTTCAGTAAATTGTGCGCTGTGTTTGCACATAGAAGAATAGAAAAACATCGATTTAATGAATTTGTGGGTGTTTGGTAGCAAAAAAAAAAAAGAAAAGCTAAGTCCATTGGACTGAGCCTTGTTTTCACACTTCAGTACAAATGTTTCAACGTTGTAATGCGTGATTTTAAGTATATGTTAATTACCGAGGAGGGCTTCATTTGTAGAAAATACTGATGCTTAGGCTAGTTATCGTTATGTGTAACAAATAATGCGGTTCTGAGGTGATTAAGCGATTTGAAAGCTAGTGTTAATACTATGAAACCTTGCAATGGCAATTGAATCAATGTTGAACCTTTTAGTTTGTCCGGCTGAGTTCTATAAAGTATTTTGGAATTATCTAAAATCTGTTTTACTAAAAGTTATAAATCCAGCATATCATAACGGTATATTATCAAAAAGTCAAACACACGGAGTAATTTCTCTGCTGCCTAAGAAGGATAAAAATATCTAAGAATAAAGAAACTGGAGACCTATGACATTGATTAACCAAGATTATAAATTAGCATCTAAATGTAATGCCTACAGGATTAAAAAAAAAATTATCCCAGATATTATTCAGGAAGATCAAACTGGCTATATTAAAGATAGATATATTGGATATGATATTAATAGAATAATAAATTTAATAAGTTATATTGATGAACAGGATATTCCTGTTCTACTTGTATTAATAGGTTTTGAAAGGCGTTTGACTTTTCAAAATGGAATTTTATTAGAAAACCTTTTGATATACATGAACTCAAAATAACGCAGTATGCTGATGATACATCGGTTACTCTTTTTGCATCAATAATATCACTTTAGCCATTAATGAATTTATAAACTTTCAAAATCTCCGGCTTAAAAATTAATATGAATAAAACAGAAATATTAAGATGAGCAAGTTTATAGATACCAGAATTCAAGGTTGTAGGATATTTAAATTCCACATGAAAATCTGACTATGGAACAGTCCTGGGGGTTAAAATCACTACAGATAAAAAGAAATAAAAAATATAAACTATAGATCAAAAATTGGGGAAAAAATTATTAAAATTCTAAATTCTTGGAATAAGAGAAGTTTATTTTTAATAGAAAAACATTAGTTGTAAAATCTTTAGCAATGTCACAGTTCCTGTATTTAATTTAGTGACACTTAATCCAAATGACAAAATACAAAAAAAAATTGAAAATACACTTTTTAAGTATCATTGGAATAATAAACCTGATAAAATGAAACGTAAATATGTAATAGCCCGAACAACAGATAGAGGATTAGGGTTTCCACATATAAAAACTCAATTTACTGCTTTATAATGTGCATGGGTTTGTGGAAACAGCTTGTACTTTTAAAATTACCAAGTCACGATGGATAAAAGTAGAACTGCAATTTAAATATAAATGGTGTACCTTATGTTTTTGTGAAACCTAAAAGTGTTTTCACAAGGAAGTTATTGAAACCTGGTGTCAATATAATTACCATGTTCCAGGTGCAAAATAAGGAAATTTTAAAACAAGCAATTTGGATGAATTCTCATATGAAAATAGAACATAAAGTTATTTATTATAAGAATTGGTATCAGAAAGGACTAAATAACATTCATGATCTGTTAAGAAATGATGGCAGTTTTTTATCAGTTGATGATTGAAATAGAAAATATGGATTGAATGTTAATTTTAGTATGTATTATGGTATTTCATCAGCCATTCCAAATGGTTGGAAACAAATACTGAATGCTGTTATAATTGATGAAGGGACAAAGGGAATTTTAGAAAGTAATTTAAAGAAAGTAAGCAAACGGGTTAAACTTCCTAAATATGTTTATCCTATTTTAGTGAAGAAACAGGTTGAAAGCCAAACACAAGAAATTTTAAATGGCAAAATGAGTTACATATTGATATTGAAGAAGAAAAATGGTTTCATTATATATATATATATATATATATATATATATATATATATATATATATATATATATATATATATATATATATATATATATATATATATATATATATATTTCACATGAAGCATACAGATCAAGCCAAATAAGAGAATTTCAGTGTACGTTTTTATACAGTATCATTTACACAAGTGATGGTAATTCTTTCGGTGCGAGGTGAAAAACTAAGCCAACAACATTCCTAGGCTCACTCTGCGTGCAATGCGTGCAAAGTGCACCGACGATAGCTGGTGACCTAGAATAAATGTTGTCCTGAATCTTCTAACATAAAGCTAATTTTTTTGTTGGTACTCGAATGAAAGGTCTTTGAATGGAGAATGTGAATATGATATTATTAAAGTGAAATAAATAAATACGATTGTAGTAGAATTCAGCACTGAAAGATTTAATACGTACAAAGGGTAACAAAAGGGGTCGAGGTGTTTGAAATAATCCCAAAAGCGTTATGTAATATGTGAAGAGGCCCCATCCCCGGCAAAACCTCTAATGGACAAATGGGTATTTTATAGTTTAGGCCTACCGCTTTCCTGATCATCAGTGAGCTTGGCAAACTGTGAGCGTTATGCATGAACTTTACTCATAATTATTATATCTGGGTTCTTTAATAATTCTTTATTTCTTAATAGCTTTCCGCCACATTTTGTGACGCAGTTTTCTCAGCCATTATACAAGTAACAAATTTGAAATTTTACATACTTAGAGACCCAGAGTTGAAATTGTGCACTTGTGTGGATTAATTGATGTCTTATAAATTATTCAAGTTATGGGTGTTGTTTTAAATCCTATTTGGCTATTGGCAGAAAAAAAAAACGATAGCTGTATTAGCCAATCACACTACACAGATTGTCAATACACTGGTTGCCTGGTAATTCCGCTACTACTGTTCAGCAGACTGTACCTGATGACGTATGATTGATGATGTCACAAAACAGTGTGTTTCAATATAAACGTCATGATGTGATCAGCCCTAGCCACGTAACACAGTGCTATAAAATGGCCGGACAAAATGCAGCATTCAGTTTGATCAAACCACAGAATAGTGTAGTTGAAAGATGCCAACACCCCAAATGAATATTATCACACCATAGAACCAGGGCGATCAAAACATTCAAACTTATGACTCCAATTGGCACCCAGACAGATTTGCTTACAAATCTATCCATTCTAGTTAATTTCTGATTTGATGTTAACTTTCGCAAACTTCAACAGGGCTTGCCCAGGATAAACAGATCTTTTAATCATGTTAGATCCATTATTGAAACAATGTAAATGTGTTGGAGTAAAAGCAAGGTTACGTCCAACCAGTCTATCATTTTTCTGCACTTATATTGCTGCAGATCACTTTAGATAGACATATATTAACTCTAGAAAAAGTAATATTGATGACGATTATAGAGTACTTTGATCACCACACGTTATTGCGAATCTATTATCTAAAACTCACCTGGGTTCAAGGACCTGCCTCACCAGTTGATTAAAACAGTCTGCCCTGTGTCAGTGTGAGGACAGGGTTAAGTCCAAGATGGACTTAGTCTTGTTTTTAAATCGAACTAAATGGTCTCTTAAACCCTCCAAGATATACAAATTGTAGCTAGTACTATAACGAGATACAGGGCTATGTTTTTCATCATGTGGTGCCTTAAATGTAAAATACCCCAAAATGTGACTTAGCCTTGGTCTTGTTCTCACCCCTTCAAATAAGACAAATAGGCAAACAAAAATCCCTTGAGTGAAAGTTTTCTTATGGTTTTCCGAATGGACAGCTACCGTGTCGCTGCCGTTCAGCGGCAAAGCTTTCTTTTTTCTTACTTTTTATTGGATCCATGGATAAACATGCACCTAGCCTGCATTTTTGTTTAAGTTGGGTACAAATGTACTTTCTGGTGGCAAACAAATGTACATTTGTCTCCTGACAAAAGCATATTCTGTACATGAACATTACAGAAGTGTATACAGAAAAACCATGACGTGCAATCAATCATGATATGTAGACTTTCAATAAACACACGCATGGAAATCCTGACACATGTTTATTGTAGTCAGATGATATTTCCATGCATAATACAACTACAGTGCAACTTGTACTTGTGGACACCTCCGTAATCTGGACACTCTGTCATAAAGCCGGATTTCCACAGTCCCAAATATTTTAAAGTCATTTTATGTAAGAAAACTAACCAGGCAACCTACTGTGCATTAAGGTCTCTTCCCCTTGTCCCACATGCAAACTAACCTGCCTAATGTGGACACAGCACAATGAATGTCAGTCACCACAACTTACCTTGTTCTCAACTTTCGATAGCCAGTTGGGCAGGTGTATACAATATATGATAATGCCTGAATAAAAGCAGGCAGCTGAAATGGCCACTGACCTTAGCCTGTTTTAAATTGCCTGAAGTTATCCGCAGTCAGTGAGCCTGGTAGGCTGTGTGAAATTGTAAACACACATTTGGGTCTTAGTCCACGATCAAAAGGGATCAATTTTTCAGTTGAGTTGGGCATAAATAAGTACATGCTTGCACAGAAGCAGATATATATATATATATATATATATATATATATATATATATATATATATATATATATATATATATATATATATATATATATATATATAGATACATGCGCATACATATGTTCATTTTAAATGGAGATCGCACAGGTTCGGCCACTGCCTAATGTGGACACCTGTCAATTGTGGACACTTTTGCTGGGTCCTACTTTGGGCCGCAATTGACAGGTTCCACTGTTTATGAAATAATGTGCTTAAAACATCGAGACGGGTCAATCATTATTATATATTTGCCAAGTTCCATACACACTTCAAAGTACAAAGCAAATACATTCCAGTCAAAGTAGACGGACACAAAAAATTATTGGAGTGTCACGAGATGAAATATGATAATCGTTAGTTCCCAGGAATTCAAGTTGATTTTTTTTACAAAAAAGGTACATGTACCTGAAACAACATGATATACATACTGCAGGAATATTACGGAAAACAGCATTAAGTGGATTGTACCTGATGGTCGGAGCATTAAGGCCTGCCGAAAGGAAAGTGCCTGTTTTTTTGAGCTCATGCAATGAAGTTTATGCCTGTGATTCTTTCGAGCTTTGATTAGACATTTTCAAACTGAAAATAATTGTAACATTTATAAAGATAGCATGTTTTCTATATAGCAATAATATTGAAGAAACAATCTATAGTCTTTCAGCACATTCGTGTTGTTGTGTGCTATTTGGTTCACATTTAACACAAATTACAGAGTCGCACACATTTACAGGTTTACAAAAATTAGTGTCAATTGATTAGTTGAAAGGAAATTATTTTACACATTTAAACAGACACATATTAGCAGTTGATAGTAAAAATACAAGTTCGTAATCTAGCTCCATTATATAGGTTATGATCAATATGAAAACAGAATGCAGTACTCTGTCAATGTTATTGGGCCAGAATGGCTGTAATATGCGCCAATCTGCTTCATTTGCCAACTTGCAATGGTCTCAGCACTGCATGACAAATCATGCATCTAATGCATAACTGCCAGGCAAAAAGGCCGCATTGCCAACAGACGTCCCCTGGCTTGCAGCAAAGAGTTGGTACAAGGCGAGTTCATTACGTCGGCTGACATATTTGGTAATGGCATCATCTTTGTTAAATCAGAATCCTGAGTGTCCTGTGAAAGAGTCCTTAAAATTGCAGCCGTAAGGTCATCGATTTGTGACATAGACTACCCTCTGTTCCTCTTGGTTTAAACATGTTTATTTAAGGAATATGATTGGGAAAGAAGGCGAAGCCATACATGAATCCCTCTTGCAAGACAAAGATAAAGAGAAGTGGAGACAAAATACAACAATGAAACGCCACTATCGGAATGAACACCATTGCACGCAGACAGATGGAACGACAATGCCACACAATGAGAACTGTTGACAGGACAAGGCGTCATAGACAGGGATAGGTAATGGGGTATGCCATCAGAAACAGGCACTACTTTACCACCCATAATAACGACTATTTTTAAAAACCATGCAATAGATCCATGGCTGCCTGTGGATTTGATGTACGATACTACAGCGTAAAAAATATTCTTTTTCTTGAAAATTTTTCTTGAAAAGTGCAATTTTCACAGCCATATAATAAAGTTTCTGTTCCTCCTATAGCTGTAATGGAAGTTTGGCTCTCTTCTTTCAGATATAATTTGAAAAACGAATGCTGGTAAATTTATGTCTTTAACCTTGCAATGTTATTTAGATTCTACTTTTCGCATCCCAATTTCCAGAAAGACTATGGGCCCACAATAAAATGACGGGAAGTGAGAATGCGTTTAACGAAATATAATGCACATTTTGGGCAGCGTGAAAATCTGCTATTGTTGTCTCTATTGTATTTGTGTCTTTTTGTCCAGAACCAGTTTGTCCAGAACCATTTCCTAGTAGTTGTTACCCTCTTCTGCAGTCCGAACTCTTTACTCTCCATAAACTAACCTGTCCCTGTCTAACCAATATACACATAGAAGTACTGTTGTCCATATTACACACGTTCCTCTGTGAAATTTTGACATAAGCTGTTTTAGCCCAAATAAGTTAAAGGGTCTTCAGCGTGTAAGTACTCAAAACATGTTTCAGAGCCTATTACCCGTACATGTCTCTTTGCGTAGTGGCTTCTTGTCTAAGCTAAATATTCAGGAAAACAACAAGTTTTGCTTATATATGCAGAGCTTCTTTATGAATGAAGGATGTCGGTCAAACAAACCATAATTCCTAAATGCTTACAGTACAAGTTCAGATAAGAACAATTTGACTTACCCTTGAACCAATATCTACCCTTTCCAGCTGGATAGATTAGCCTAGTTAAACCACCCGCCAGTGTATAACTTAAGTGGAAACAAACTGGGGCATTATATTCAGTCCCAGTGATTATAAAATAAACAGTTGCAGCCAGACCACCTGCACAAACTAAGAAAAAAAATCCCAACGAGGACTGCAAAATGGACATATTGCACCAGAAATGTGAAACAAACTCCATGATGACACCTTTTCCTCACTTTGAAAGTCTAAAACAATTAAGCTCTATTTAACTACCAACCCTGAGTCGATGTCTCAACGTAATGTGTCAGGTTTGTGACATTTGAGAAAATACTGTCAATTTTAAGTGATTGTTTTAACATTGAATTAATGTATATTTAGGCATGTCAGAAAAGAATGAAAGTCATTACAATTTATGCCAAAAACATGTTGTCAAAACTGTTTTTCATAACACGAGTTTTAGTACAATTAGGGAAAATGTTACTGTCGTAGACCACTGCTTGCTACCGATAGGCCCAGGGGGATTAAACCTGACATAAAACATACTTGTTAATATAATTATTACTTTCGCTCACAGTCTGTCCTTCCAGTGTCATACATATGTGTAAATCAAAGCGCACAATCTTAACCACGGCTTTTTTTTTCCTCTAGCGATTTCGTTTGTTTGTGCACAACTCGTGTGTTGTGCGCCAACCTACTCCCAACATGGCTACCGTCAAGTCCACATCTTCGCCAGTAATGTTGTCAGTCAATATACACTTGTCAGAATGATCAGCTTCCTGGTGTCCTAGGCATTACATATTTACTTTGCAACCGGCTGGTCTGCTTTCTTTCCAACCCCTGCAGGTTTTAATTAAGTTCTACGTAATTGTGTAGAGATTATCCACGTAGTAAAGTTCCCTTCTAACAGAATATAATTTACACAATAAGCTTTACATTAAGATAATGGAAAGAGCAAATAAACCAAGTACAGGTGAATACTTTTGCCAATTGTTGCGAGTTACGACATTGCCCTAAACATGCAATAACTAAACTTGTGTTCCTCAAAAACATCCTTTAGTGTTAAAATGTTAATAGTAATTTGCAGAGCAAACACACACACACACACACACACACACACACACACACACACACACACACACACACACACACACACACACACACACATATATATATATATATATATATATATATATATATATATATATATATATATATATATATATATATATATATATATGTATATATATGTATATATATATATATATATATATATATATATATATATATATATATATATATGTATGTATGTATATATATATGTATATATATAAAAAACACCGTGAAAACGCTTCAAATGTGGCTTAAATTACATTTTGTAGTTTATATTGAATTAAATGTTAAAATTTGTTATTATTATGTAAAACTACTACTGGTTTTCTAACATTGAGAGAGGCATAAAATCAATAAAACGTTAGTACAAGTGTCTTAAGTTAAAACGTATTTATTTGATATGAATAGCCCTATAGTACATGGAGATGACCAGTAAATGGGTTCTCCTGAACAGGGAGACACAAAGTATGTATGTACAAGATGCACAGGACAAAATAGTTGTTACCAGTGTATAATATAACTACAAAAGCAGTACAAATATCAAATTTGATTACATATAAGATACAAATTAAGCCAGTATGAAGTATGTTAGATTATTCGATCACCCAACAATTATACGCAGAATTTCGATGTTCAAAAAAATCTGTAATTCACAGTATGTTAATGACCTTTGTTATAGTAAGCCAATATCATGTTTCATGGAAAACTGGTAGTTAATCCTCCTCACCGCAAAAAAAAGACAAAAATCCATTTCACAGTAGGTTTACAGATTAGCAATTAGCCCGTGAAAGGTTTTTTTTTTTTTTTTTTCTTTTGATTTTTGGTTTTGGGTTTTTTTTTATTTTATTTTTTTTATTGTTTTTGTTTAAAATTTCATTTTGTTTGTTTGCCATTCACATTGTAATCGAAATGCAGTCTGTGCGCCTAACAATAATTTCATCGAAAATTTGGCTGCAATAATTTCCACGGCCACGTCCTCACTTAGGCCAGGTTGTAAGGACGCAATATGATTGACTTATACAAAACAGCAGCTTGTTGGAACTAGTTGCGACACATTCCTAAATTCACAAGTCACAGAGTTAGTCAACAGTGTGTCATTGTTTGGACACACCTGCAGGCAATAACAAATAAGTTAGTGTTTTCTTTTATTTGTTTTTGATTATAATTACAGCGAGCAATAGCAAAAATCCTGTCTTTTGTTGGCTTAGTTCCATAGTACGCAGTGTTTATTGTGCCTCAGAGGAGTCCATGTTTTAATTAAAGTAACTTCCATAAGGTTTTCCCCTCGGGAGCCCTGTATTAGAAAACTCAAGCCAAATTACCTTTGCTGCACAAATGCCGAATATAAATCTTATGGTGTGGCAATCGCCAAAAAATCATTGTTGCCTTTTTGCAGGCCGTTCTAAGTACACTCGTGTGAATTTCCGATGAAATGGTGGTATTAATTAACATATGAAAAAGAAAAAGAGAATATGTCTTCCAAGCGGAGAATGGTATGCATGTTAGTCACACAAAAGAAAATACACCTTCATCCCCCACACCCCCCTTAAAAGCCAACAACAAACAATACCAAATTTCACACTAATAGATTTTTACAGCTGAAACATATTCTCTCTGATTAACAAGGTTGAAATAATGATTATCATGCAGAGGCATCTTATGTTTCTACCAAAACCACTAATAGAGGTACAATATTCCTAAAATAGCAACAAAAAGGAAAGAAAGAAAGAAAGAAAGAAGAAGAAAGAAAGAAAGAAAGAAAGAAAGAAAGAAAGAAGAAAGAAAGAAAGAAAGAAAGAAAGAAAGAAAGAAAGAAAGAAAGAAAGAAAGAAAGAAAGAAAGAAAAAGGAAAAAAACAAGAACCAGTAATAATACCTACGTGCGCTTACGTGGCAAGCACTTGCAATTTAGAAATAGCTTTAGACATACCATTAAATCAGCCTGAAGATGACACTTGTCAGGAAACATCCAATCCCACAGTTTATGTTTATGCGTTCTGTATCAAAATATTTTCCTTTTTACGTCATGCAGGAGACATCTAGATAAGGCATGAGGCGATGCTTTATGTGATTTTAACCTGTCTTCACATCGATTACCTGTCCACGCTTGAAAGGCTAATATCCTGAATTATTCATGTTACTACTCAGAGTTAAATTCAGCCCAAGAGGAGCCAGAGCCTCGCATAGTCTTTTTGTGAAAAGGTGTCGTATGCACATGTGTGGACCATTAGTTTAAAGGCAATATGACACACCTTTTACAGCATATAGTCAATTCCCATTGCCTGAGTCTAGAATTATACTGCATAAGAAAAATATGATTATGGTTACCAACAACACAGATGCCTTGAAAAGTTGAAATATTGGAAATATGGCCATGCAAACACACAGCATATTGTGTGTATGTGTGGTTATTTTGTGGTAAAGAAAAAAAAAAAGGGGGGGGGGGGGGGAGGGGGGCAAGTGAGATGAATTCAAGTAACCGCCAAGCTTTGTACGGAAATAAATCGAAAGAAAAACAATATGATGAACATCCCTGTCGGCAGTGTCCTGGAAAGTTCAAACAGTGCAAGAAAATGGCCTTTACGGTCACAGATCTTTCTTTTCAGATATCTATGTATGTGTATGTATTGATGTACGCATTCAACACACACACAGACACAGACACAACACACTATGTTCTGTAACCAGGGAACTGCCACTTCTCGAACCAGCAACCTTTGGCACCAGTTACCTAGCCGAAAACGTGAACCGAACATACCAACTGCACCAAATCCGCATTTTGAAAAAAAAATGGTTCAATAGAGGTTGGTATGCGCAAATGCCAAAATGGACGAACACACACATACACACACACACACACACTCAAATTTTTAAATATATATATATATATATATATATATATATATATATATATATATATATATATATATATATATATATATATATATATATTATAGTTTCCCACATAGTAATGTGACAATATCGGTGTTTTGTGTTGGTTGTTTTTTTTTACTCTCGCTCAACATAAAAACTGTAAAGCAAATCACACTTTCCCTGGTTCATTTTACTACTGAGTCCCTTGCAACTTTTAAAGTCCGCATACTTCATGAAGGTCTTTTTTTCTAAACCACATTAATTGGGATTCATTCCCTTAGTTTATTATTTACGTTTGTTTCATCTGTATGCGATGCAAGCCAAAATATGCTAGTGCTATGATTAGATATTGCTCTGGGCTATTTGGATTGTATAGCATTTATACCCCAACCAGGCACAGATCAACAGTAAAAGAACCAAGTGTGTATTAATGGGAACTACATGTCAGGACCGAGCCGTACATTTCCAGGTTCGAAATTCATTCAGGTTGTCAAGGGATAAATTGGACTCATGTGTACAGCTATCGAAAGCAGGGATTTTTGTGTGTCGTTTTAATTATTTGTCAGAGGATAATTCTATTCACTTGCGTATTGTCGCAAAACTGTGAACTGATAAATGTCAAGCGTCATCTAAAATGCAAAATAATTCGGGTTTTTGAATGGCTACTACAAGCCAAGTGATAAAACATTACCATTTATACTTTTATCCCAGTATCCTTCATGACATCCAATGAAAGAAGTTGAACCTTTTATCATATCCTATCACTTGAGATAAGTTGAACGACGAAACCGCTACACCTATGGCGCTAAAAACTGGTCACCACTTACGACTTTTATGGTATTAAATGAGTCGGGGCATATATATATATATATATATATATATATATATATATATATATATATATATATATATATATATATATGTATATATATATATATATATATATATATATATACCGTTAGCTAGTTGGACAAACGGACACGGACAAGCAGATTGACAAAAAGATGGATGCATGGATGCATGGATGGATGCATGGATGGATGCATGGATATGTAGGTAGATACATAGGTAGGTAGGTAGATAGATAGATAGATGGATGGATGGATGGATGGATGGATGGATGGACACACAAACAGACAGACAGACAAATAGATAGATAGATAGATAGACAGATAGATAGATAGATAGATAGATAGATAGATAGATAGATAGATAGATAGATAGATAGATAGATAGATAGATAGATAGATAGATAGATAGATAGATAGATAGATAGGCAATTTGATTGACAAGATTAGCTATCTAGTCTGTGGGCAGTGTGGACTAATTTGCATGTGCATCATATCTGTGTATAATAGGTGCAAAAATAAGACATTAAACAGATTTATTTATATATAGGCGGACAAAATAGAGATCATTGATTTTAATCTTACCAATATAGGTTTTTGTTTTGTTTTGTTTTGTTTTGTTTTGTTTTGTTTTGTTTTTTTTTTTTGTTTTTTTTTTTTTTTTGTTTTTGTTTTTTTTGTTTTTTTTTGTTTTTTTTTTTCTTTTTTGTTTTTTGTTTTTTGTTTTGTTTTGGGGGGTTGGTTTTTTGTTTTTTTGTTTTTTTGTTTTTTCTTTGTTTTTTTGTTTTTTTGTTTTTTTTTGTTTGTTTTTTTTTTTTTTGTTTTTTTTTGTCACACACAATTATTTCAGCCTGTCTGGAGGGTTAACTTGGGCCGGAGATACTGCATTGCTACTTAGGCCAATTTTTTCGGTAGAGCTCTCGTTAATTGGTCCATGGGTGTTCGTACCGTAATATTTCGCTAGCTTTTATTGTCCTTCTTTCCGAGTTACCGGGGCGAACAGTAGTTGAAGTACATCTAAAACATTACTTTAATATAAGCTTAACTTTCACCTGACGCTCAGTTGTGTTTGAAGCATTTATCATGGTGAGTACCATTTTGAACATGGAGCAATGCATCGCGGGACAGTCTCACAAAAATACATTTTACTTGGATATCAAATTAAATCGCAGCCACAGCATAAATCATATCATTATCGATGCTCTGAAACAATTGTAAAATATATACTTTTGGTTTCATATACACCCCACCCACCCCAACCCTCCGCAGGATTGTCCCAAGAATATCTTTATTTAAAAATACATTGGGTGCGGAATCCACAATTCAAAACGGAAGTCAAGTCTGTGGGTTAATCACTATTGAATATTTGGAAGAGGTAGTACCCAGAATGTATGTGTGATTAGTGTGAGTGGAAGGTTAATTTGACAACGGAATGTGATGTAAAATATATACTGGGAATTTTATCTTGAGATATTAGGACTTGATGGAGGTGTAAAAATGCCCCCCACCCCCGAAAAAAAAGAAAGAAAACAAAACAGAAAACAAAAAACAAACAAAACACTCTCCCTCTCAAATACCATTTCTTCTGCTTTTAATGCATTTACTACTGAGTAAAAGCAACGCTCAGGCTAACCACGTTTTAATTGCAAAATATAAGAAAGCATGTACCTTGGTTCATGGAACTAAGATCAAGGGCCAAATAAATAACAACAAATACAAATAGGTATATTGCTGTGGTATAGCACTTGCCATGCCAGTGAGCAAAACTCAAACGGAGGGCAATCAATAAACGCAATGATGCGATAATAATATTTTCATTTACAAATATTTCGTGAAGCCACGCTGGCTAACCATCAGGAAATAAATTTTGTCTGCGAAAATTAGAAGGCGGGACCAGGACGGACAAAACTATAGTATATTTATCATGTGCGAAGCCTTTTTTTTTCTCAAAAATCTATCACGTTTCGACGGTGAAGATTCGCTGTTCTCATGGTTGTCTAATATTGCCCAGAATATTTCCTGACTTTTTGTATTGTGTGTGCACAATTTCAGCAAGATCTGATTTTGAAGCTTTTTGTAAAACGCGCAAGTTGACGATTTTATTTGACAACAGAATTGATCGTCACAAGCTTGTCCAACTTTGCTGAACTTTCAAAAACAGTTTCCAGTATCGTTTTTTGAGACAAAATCGTCCTTTGTAGAAGACCGTTCGTTTGATTTATCGTGCATGGACGCCACAATTTTATTTGGAAGTCACGGGAAACGAAACACGTAAACGGAGATTTAGATTGAGGACAGTGTAGTCAATAAATCTAAGATGGCTACTGTTCTTTAATCACGGTAGAACATCTTTACAGAGAACGTAATGTAAAATAACACCACTAAAAGTCAACCGTAACGTCTCTATAAACAAAAATCCATAATGTTTGACCGAAACTTGGGTTACCTTCCGACCGGAAATTACAATGGATATCACGTCATGGCCAGCGTGTTAGAAAGTAGTACACATCCTTTCCGATTATGCTGAGATATCAATCAAATCTTGCTTGGCCTCCAAAACAAAGTTGGTAACTCAGAGTACAGCCTTCTTTTTTTCTTGCTTTGAGCGCCCCACGGGTGCCAACGAAAACTATGGAGCTGTACCGTTTTGATTTTTTCATCAAACAGATGCGCACAAGTGCTTGGACAAAAGGCACCTTTCACCAGAAAACTCAGAGATGAGCACGGTGTTTGTTTTTTTTTTTATTTTTTACAGATTTTCATCCCAGGGGTTAAGACAGTATATTTTTAATAAGAATGTGTCAGTTTTAAGGTTATGGCGTTCAATTCATATATATCAAATGAGTCAGAGTCTCCGGTAAGAAGATATGTATTTCGTGTGTGACATTTCAATCACGCAAGACACAGATTATATTACTAAATTAAAGGTTGGTAATGATGTGTGTTTAACTGTAAGCTTTTTTTGTAATCGATACGTATACGTTTTTCACACTGTTATTCTATGGGTGACTTAAGGGGGTACTGAGGTTTATTCGTTGAGTTGAATATACATGCATGTCGCATAACTGCTGTAATTTTAGACTGATTGAGCAGGCAACGTAGTAACACTCCACGTAACCCTGAAACTGTGGTAAAATGCAATAAACTTCTCAGGACCCGCACCATTGAAGGTTTGGAACCTACATTATTTTATAACATAGAAATAACCAACAAAACACAACGATTTAGATCATGTTAGTTAGCTAATTCACTTCCCGTGCTTACAATTATTGGTATATTTGGAGAAACTGTATGCTCATCACTCTTAAGTTGGAAACATATGGCAAAATCTGTTAAATTCGCTATTTATTTGATACTACTTTAACGGCGAGTATCACGCACCAAAATGTGAGCAATAGTACTGGAGATAAATTAGGAATACTCTAATGCTATATTTGCAGCTAGTGTTTTCATCTTATTCCCCGTGGCATCACGTTTTCAGCCAGATATCTTGCCTTAAATGGTAGTATGTTCATTACCAGCTGCTACTGACCGACAGCTTCGCCTGATAAATGATGAAATTTCAGAGTCAATAAAATGAAGAAGCCAATTATGGTTGAACAGCAAGCAGGCTATGGGAAAGGTCATTGAAAACTATGAGGCAATTTGTCAATGTCTAGATGATTTCTTTTTTTTTTTATAATGAGCTAAGAAACAGAATTAAGTCAGAAATCTCACGGCACTGTTATAAACGTTTTTCAGTTTACGTGATGCTACCAGCAGACAAAAAGTGATAACGAACAAACCGGTATAGTTGGGTGTGATGACAACATTAATAAACGCATTGTTGATTTCAGACTCAGTGCCCTAGAGGTCGACTCTATTTCACTTAAACACCTTGTCAGTTCTGACCAAAGCTAGTGTCACTCCAAAGATCGATGGCTAAATAAACGTGTCGTAACAAAATGTCTAATGTCACCCTCGGTAGCATTCAGAGTATGGGTCGATTATCAAACTCCACCCAGGCATATATGCAATGGGGTATGGGCACCATTTAACATAGGTTAACCAGTAGATAAAGACAGGCCTATCACCGGAATCATCATCAGATCAACTTTTTCATCCAATGGGAAGAGATCGTGTTAGATAGTACAAACATCAACCCCGAAAGAGCAGTATTCAAACATAAGTAAAATGTCGTCAACTTTTTATTACCTCTCATTCTTTTGCACAAGTTTCTTCAATTACCAATGAAGAGTAATAATGCTCAGTCACGGTGTTCACATGATAATATTGAGTAACCAAGGTACAGATTTAAATATAGACAGTGACTGGACTGGCTATGGAGGCATATTTTCAGAACTACACGAAAAATGTAGCACTGTCAATCTTATTTGTATGACTTGGGTGTTTCACGCCTCGGTATATAGGTGCGGGTAGTGTCCGTAAAAGCACTCTTTGTACAAAAACGTCATCTCTGGGTGGGTGGGGGACTGATTATTATTATTATTATTATCATCATCATCATCATCATCATCATCATCATCATCATCATCATCATCATCATCATCATCATCATCATCATCATCATTATTATTATTATTATCATTATGAATTTAAAGATTAATAATTGCAAGTGCACGTTAAGTGGTATATCTACACCAATACTTTAAAAGCACGTTGAAAGGCTTTAATTTAAACTTGATTGCATATTATTGATGTATTTTTGTACAAGACTCGTGCTTTATGTGTTTTTATGTTAGCTGTTGCGTTTGTGGATATGCGATGAGAAGACAACACGAATGGATAAGAGTGTGTTCTCGTGTCAGAAGAAATAAGGAAAAGCAGCGCGGGAGGCGCAGTGTTGTTTGTCATTCATTCTGACGCAAGAATTAACGAAAGGAGAGTGGCGTCATTGTTTTTAACCATATGCTGTCTGCAAACAATTTTTGGAAAGCAATGATCTTTTGTACTTTAAACATCATATGTCATGACCGGTTTATGTTGGCGTGCGTTCTAATTCCACAGATTGCACGCACAGATATTCCTGTATGCCACGAAATCCAAACCAAGGCAAGAATGGATATGTTACTCGCAGGATTTTCTTGGCGAAGGAATACAAAATACCAAATGCCAATCGCATTATGTTGACCTCTGCTCCAGTAAAAAGATATCAGTGTATGGAATCAGTCAATCCAACAGGCCCCCGTAACGTTCATCAAGTCAAGCATCCGTGCTAAATGCTAATATACGGGGAGAGGGGAGGGTACAGAGGGTGAACCTTGAATATCTATACGTGCAATGACCCACATAGGGTCTTGTTTGGGCCTTCACTGATATCCCAGCTGCTCCTTGATAGGCTGAAAGTTTGTGCAGCCAATGAGAGAGCTTGTGGGATTCCAATCTAAGTCCGGTAAAAATATGGGCACCAATAAAAAAATGGCTACGAGAAACATTGGCAGAATTAATTTTGATCAGGCTTCACGATTTGTGGACATGATCACAGGCGAAAAACGCGCGTGGATCAAAGAATACGGTATGATTTACATTTGAGAACAGTTGGCATACGGCTAATGCTACGGAACGAACTTGATTCAGGGGCAGGATACCTGTTTGAATTCGACGCTGAAATGTCGGACTTCTTGCCTGAAATGTTTTATTTATTTTCTTTTGGTCAGGCATTTGCGACAATTATAGGCGTGTTGCCATGGATATATGTGGATTAGAATGGATTATCGGTGTGATATATCAGTATAAGTGATTTTCGAACCAACTGGTGAGTTGCAGCCTGTGGTCATGTACAGAAAAGGAGAAATGTCAAACGTGAAGTGGGATGGTGGTCCAGATGTGAGCTTCGTTTCAAACTTTTCCGTGCAGGAGCTCCGTTTGACGTTGTAGTGGTTCTAGGTCCATCCTTCCCCCATCTTATTAGCACGATTGATTGATTGCACAGATGACTACACGATGCTTTATTGCAGATAAGGGCCTATGTGGGCCATTCCACGTACAGATGTTCCAGGTTCGCCTTCTATATTTCCCCCATCCCCACCCCACCCCCACCCTCATATTATCATTTGGCACGAATGCTTGACGGAATGAACGTTACGAGCGCCTTTGGTCAATCCCCTTTCAGATATACCCATGTCAGTGTGTATTATAATTCTTACATTAATTATATATCCCACAATATATTTCCCGCTTGATGACTGTATAATAAGTAGAATCGAGGGTGCATTTGGTGCAGAAAACATGCAGGGTAGATATATGTGACTGAACATACCCGTTTCACAAATAGAACTGACAAATTTAGGAACCTTCTATCTATGAAAATATTCAGCATCCATTCTCTCAGGAAAAGTGATGTGGCTACAATCTGATCAGTCAGCTTGTTTGCAGAAAACAACACCAGATGGCGCTCATGCCGTATACTTTGGCAGCTTCGCTTGATGCAAAGTTGGTTATGACCCGGACATAAAGCTAAGCACTCAGTGAGTCAGGATCTTTCAACCAGCTCGTGGCCAACTGCACGAGAGTGAGACAGTTAGCAGCAACGAAACAAAATCCACACAGATGGATTTTACCGTGGTTTCATCATGCTTGTAGCAGACACCATGAATGGTATTAGCGAACCCCTAGTGCCGCTACCATCATGAGCACTTGGGCACCCGTCACTGAGCGTTTGTCTCAAAGCAAGTTGGAGCTTAAAAACTCCACAGTTACCCAAAATGGAGACACGACGACGTTTTTCGATGTTTATTATTCCAGATCAAGGTTTTCAGCAGAAACTACTCTGGCAACAATGTCGGTGTTGGCTAACATTTTAGCCATACTGGCCACCATTCACTTCAACGGCCCGTACAGCGTTAACAACTCGCTTTTCAAAAACTTGACGGTTACAAATATACTAGCAGCGACTGTATCATGGATATGTAACAACACTATGTTTCTCTTCGAGGATCTATTCCTGCAGATGATTCTCATGGATACCGCGCACTGCTACATGTTCGTGATACTTCTTGGAACAGTTTATATATCTTTATTCCTTGGAATAATGTCTTCTTTAACACTTCTAGGGATTACTACAATTCAGTACTACGCTATCTGTAAACCGCTGCGTACATTGCGGGTGATAACTCGATCGCGTGTGCGACTGTGTCTAGGATTATTGTGGCTCGTCAATCTAGTGATGACGGTCTTGCCTGTGTGCATTGTAATTGGTAACCACCCAGAAGCCAGATGCAGTCCATCTTTACACAAGCAAATAGAGGTGGCAACACTTCTTGGCGCGAATGTATGTGTGTGTGCTCTTGCCCTTATATACGTGCTCATTGTCACTTTATGTATCCGAATATTTCTGGAGATACGTCGTTTGCAACAACGACTTGAGCAGTTCCGAAGCGTTGAAGATGGGGAGCTGGGGTTCCGCAGGAAAGCTTTCCTGACTATCGTTATGCTGCTAGGTACGCTGACGGCTTTCTTTATCCCCTATATTGTTCTTTATGTGGCTTCCTTGAACTTTAACCTCAAACACCTAACGGACAGTGTAGGTCTGATGTATTACATGAACATGCTGCCCTACCTTAAGTTCCTAACGGACCCCATTATATACGGGATAAGGACTAGGGAGGTGAAAGCAGGCTGGGCCCGCATGATGGGCAGGTGTCGACTGAAGCCAGAACGTATGGTCACTCAGGTAACGGATATACGTAATGAACACGAGTTGGTGCCCCTAGGCAACTCTGTTAGTTAGGATATATACCCCTCCCGGGAAATAAGTGACACGACCATTGCTGGGCAAGGTAGAATGATTCCCCGCAGGTCCGGTGAATGCGTGTCCATTGATCAGTCCTTCTGCTAATAATGTACGAGGAGGTGGAACAACAACATCACCATGTATTGAAATTCACTGATTATGTACCCCTCGCCGCAGACGGGCCACACAAACAGTTTACTGAGCACTCACACTATTGACGTTCATGTCATCATCGACTTTATCTTTACATCTCCTCAATCTGAATTGTGGCAAAGGTTGATAGGTTTCTGTGATTTAATAATATCTTATTCAAAATGAATACAATTGGCAAGGAGGGCCAAATCCTATACAAATGTCTCTTACTTGGAGAATACACAGGGACATGACAGATGAGACACCACAGGGTAAAGTGCGACGATCCTCGTTAAAATGTTTTTGACTTGCATCATAGAAACTATTTTGCATTTTTTATTTTCATTATTTTGTGTGTGTGTGTGGGATGAAAATCGCACTGAGCTAAAAAAAAAAAAAAGTTCAAGAATGACAACACCATGACGTAAGAAAGATAGTGGGGCTAATAACAACAGGATTTGTTGTACAGATTCAGTTGCGAAGATACACGTTATAATAGTCAGCTGGGAGGTATATATTTAAGCGAGAGCATTAGGCTTAAACCTTTGTCCATTTAAAATGTAATCTTGTGCTGCCAAAAATATGGACTTGTTATTTTCAAAATTGCACTCAGGAGCGCCACATAAAACAGTTTGTAATGTAAAAGTATGCCATACATTGATACGTTTATGCGTACAGGGTCCCTCAGGTTGATATACCGAGGGCATACAAATAAGCAGTGCCAGGCGTCTTCGATGCCCTGGCCGCAGTTGGAATCTTGTGAATTAACTAATCGGATTTTTAATAATTCAGCCTTTAGCTGGCTGCGGCGCAATCGTAGTCTTGCAGGCACAACAGAAAGAAACCGTTTGCCGACATAATATGTTTCTACTTTCTTTAGAGATCGTGGAACAAAAGGTGTGACTTTGTTTGTTTTTTTTTTAATTCCGTTAACAATTTTGACGTCTTTACATCTAATGTCAGCTCATTTCATAACCTAGTAGCAGAAAAAAGAACAAGGACGTTTTCAAGGCTTAGTTTAGTTTGTCGAGTATTCCTTTGCCTGGCACTTTTTGCTGAGATGGAAGATAGTGTCAAGATAATTACGTTTAGCACATGCCACTTGTCCAGTTTCCTAGAACAATTTTTCGTTGCCAGTTGCTAGCATAGCATTTGAAATTATACGGACCGCATCCAGCTGAACTATGTAATACCAAAGCATTTGGTTCAGTGCAGCCATCCCAGATAATACAACCATATTCGATGATCGGGCGAATAAATGAAGTGTAACTTATTTCCGATGCTTCTCTGTCAAGAATGAACTGAAGGGATTTCATCATATTGAGTTGTTCTGTCACTTTCTGTACAATAGGATTAATATGATGCGGATAACAATACACAAATGTTTGCAGTTACTAACATTTTATAATTGATGACCTTGAAATACTAAAGGAGAGTGATGTATACGGTTGCGTCTGTGATGAACAGCAGCCAAGCGATGAAAGATAGCTGTTTAAAGTATTTGCCGCGATAAAAGGATTATCCACGGGAAGATACGGGGATGTGTTATCAGCAAACAGTTTATTGTTTCAATGGACAATTTCGACAATATCATTAATGTTTATCTAAAAAACTAAAGGGTCCTAATACAGAGCTCTGAGCAAGACCTGAATTAACAGTTCCCATGGTGGTGACTGCCCATTACTCACTATACGCTGTTGATCCACTTGAAGAGTCGGCCTTGAATAACGTTGCATTCCAACTTGTTGAGAAAGTCTGTATGCCGAACTTTACCAAAAGCCATACTGATGTCGAAAAATACTACGCGAACTTCGTTTCCAAGGTCAATTGCAAGGCACAATTCATGATATAGAAACAAATGTTAATTCAGAGTTGAATCGCCAAACGTATAAATCACAACTGATTTGAAGATACCAATAAGTTTTCTCTAAAATACCTTAAAATTGTCACGTAAATTTGACTGTTCCTTTTTATACAAAGAGGTAACATTAGCTTGTTTCCACATAAGAGGGAAATGCTTCAATTCTGATGGATACAATAAACAATTTGCATAAAGAATCACAAATAAAAGAGTCTTCATGCTTTAACAAACGAGCGTTAATTTCATCAGGACCAGTGGCCTTTGAAGTGTCTTAAACTTCATTGTTTCCGATGGAAATATTATCAAGAATGCTGCTTGGAGGTACCACGGTTGGAAGCGTTACGGCTGATGACGTAAAAAAATTGCACTGTTTGGAAAATATGAATTGAATATTTCAGCTCATGAAAAGCTATCAGACACATGGTGGTTATTATGGAAAGGAGAGGGAATGGAGGAAGAATGATTTGTATTAATGAAATAATTGGCCATTTGCCACCAAGATTTATTTTTGGATTTTGCAGTCCTTAAAGAGGTAGAAAATTTATTGTTCCTCAGCTTCTTTAAGATGCTCTTGGTGGAACTTAGCTAGGTTATAGTAGGTGGTCAAACATTGACGTTTTCTTTATCTTTTGCTTTTTATACGCTCTAGTAAGCTCCCTTTCTTCACGACGAAGAAAGGAATTCTACCAAGTACGGTCCCAAGTTCCAAGAGTTATATTTTCGTAAGGAACAGAGTGGCGAGGTGCATCGAGAAATATTATTGACCAGAGGTCACAGCAGCAATCAATGTTATCCAATCAGAAACAGTTATCCAACTTACTTTGGTGTAAACGGTCGCGTAAGATGTCGAAATCAGCTCTGTCATATTCAGAAATATGCCTACTCTAGAATATATCTTTTTTTGTCTACAAAAATACATCCATTGCTACAATTGAATGATCACCATTACAAATAGGTGCCAAAACGCGAGGATATTTAAAGAAATTCGGTGAATTTGAGATTATTTGTTTTAAACGGGTTGACGTGGAGGCTGTTATACGATTGGTCCATCAATATGAAAGGGTAGTAAATTTGAATCACAAAAGGATAACCTTTTTGACCTGAAACAATGTGACATCCTGCGTTCAGGTCACCAGTAAGAACTATAGGTTCTATTGATTGAATGGGTGCCACAAATTAGAGAGTTGATGTTTAGGATCCTTAGAAATGATATTCGAAAAGCAAAATAATAAATTTCATTGTCGAATAGTGTTTTTTTTTAAGCTCCAAACGTGCATCACATTTGCGACAGGAAGGCGCGCAAATGTTCTCTGATCATGGCCCAATGTTGGAAAGTGTTACTGACATCACAAACGCAACCCGCTGACCATGGTGTATGTGTTCTAAGCCGGAGTGCCTTCAGTTTGCCAAGAGTTATGGCAGATACAACAGAGCATAGTGGTTTGGGAGAGCATGAAATTCGTTTTTTATATGTACGTGGTGTGATGACGATGAAGAAGAATTAATACGAAAAGCTGAAGCAGCAGAGGAAAAGAACATTCAGCATTACACACATGCGGGGACACCCAGAACCCTACCATCACCGGTACTGCAGGGAGTGCAGCCGTGGTACAGCCGTCTGGGCAATGATAATTCTTTGCAAACGAGATATTTCCAATCAACAACTACAAGATTCCATTTAACAAGAACAGGTATGAATGCAATAAATTGGAATTTGCGTCAGGATGGGCCAGGTCTTATAGTGTTTCAAATTCTAGCATTCACGGAAACAGCTACGGCCTACGCCTACGGTATATAAAAGTCTAAACAAGCAGTTAATTTTCCCTCCCCATATGTATGGTCCGGCGTTGTCACTATGACATT
>OZ026625.1:75812799-75875299 GCA_964020975.1 Hermodice carunculata | reverse complement strand
TCAATCTAATATGCCAGTGTCACCTTTTTTCCGTCTGATGTTCTTGCGCCCCCCCCCCCCCTTAAAACGTTCTCTATATAACCTTTGTCTTAAAATGCTCACTCATTGTCCATAATGTAGGCCGATTTAGCTGTACAGCAGGTCTGTAATGGTGTTAGATGAGACGGCTTTCAAAAGCCCAGAAATTGGTGATGTTCATGTGACCATAGCAGAGGGATATATTGGAGCTCCAGAGTTTACTGACAGGGATAGATTTCTCAGACATATTGACATGTTGATACATGTGTATATACATATAGACAGACAGACAGAGAGTATCAGAGATGGCCGGCTATCCGTGTGGGAAACCATGTATCAACGGTAACAAGAAAGATATACACTGTCCCCTGTAGATCAATGCCATTGTTTATTTACTGGCTTTAACAGGTCGCCTGTTGAATAGGACATGTTTTTATGGCAGACAGGCTTGCCTGCACATCTACAGCTGAATCCACTGCAACTACCATATAAAAAACTGTTAATTTTTTTTTATTTCAATGCATTTGGTATTGTGACTTTTAACTCTTGATAAAAGAGTTGTACACTGCATGTTTGTTTTTCCATGATACGTGTATGGGTATATCTGGAAGTAAGAGACAGTATGCGCGTATGTGGTGACCGTCAATCAAAACCAAGACCCAGAAAGCATCTATCAGTAGAGCCGGACAAAGCAATGAAAATAGCCCGTGGTAATCTGGTATCCTGCTGTTATAATATGACACCCCAAGTAGCTACATTCGAGCCTTTTCACCATTAAAAAAGATGTTCTTTAAACCAAGGAGAGTAGAGAGTCTCTACCTTCCTTGTTTAAACAGATACTACAAGCATCATGTTGTTTTCTTCAACCAACATCAAATGGATGTTGCAACACATTTTACATCCCAAAACAAGTAAAAAAATGCTGTGTTTAATATTTTCAAGAATAGGAAAGGACAGAATTAGTTCTAAGGCGTGTATTTCCCTAATACACAACTGAATACACAAACATTTCGAGGGTTAGAACTGTGTATTCCCATTAGTTTGTATGTTAAAGCAACCTTGAATAAACCAGTCACTTTTATAGCTGTGGTTATATGCTTTCTGTGAGGTATTCAGTTAGGCATCTAGATTTACTGTCTGAAATTCGGTGTTTCTATGTGCAGTAGTTTTCAAGTTATCAAGTTGCAAATGACAATGAAAAGTAACGGTAATACACAACTCTAGCCCTCCACTGATTGCAGTGCCCTCTTTGAGGCAGTTCTTGAACCTTCTGTTCTTGCCCTTGCCTATTGTGACGAAAATAAGTGGTGTGCCCAGTGATGACACTTGTGCAGTGTTATAAGTGGGATTGTGGAAAAGGTCAAAATTTCGGTGATATACGATACTAGTGGTGCAACGTCTACTTTACAGAAATCCTAGTTAAAGAAGCATTGAAAGATATAAAATTCAGCATCTAAAAAATGATTGAATTAGACGTGCAAAATGAATTGGATATATAGATCATGCCCAATGCCAATATGTTACGACCAATGACCTTGATATATTGTTGTTAGATCCACAGAGCTGTAAAGTCGGAAGAAGTGATTTTTAATGGCATGGTGTAGCTTGGACATGAACGACAAAGGTCAATGAGCCTCCAGATCAATATTGGCCTGGAGTCACATACTTAAAACTCGACTTGGTAACATACTTTTTGGCACACCTTTACCTATTTCAAGGTCATTAAGCAGCGGAGAAAATGAAATTTAATTCAATATATTGATAAAGGATAAGGCAAAGGATACTAAATGCACCACAAATGTGTTTGACAGTTTATATTCCATAATATGGATGACCTAGGTAATTTTTTCGAGGTCGCCGAGGGAAAGCATTTCAGGAAACTATTAAATGGAAATGGTCATCAGCAGAGCATAAGGCTCGTGGGATTCTTGTTTGTATGTCCGTCTGGGTGTTTTGTTTTGTTTCTGATTTCTTTTTGCTTTTAGTATTTATTTTTTAATTCGTATTCTTTGAAATCCTCACAACTACGCACCCGTAAATCAATAAATTCTGATGAGCGAAAGGCTGGTTTAGCACACGACATCCAGAGGGAAAATTTAAGGAATACAATTCAATGCTACACAATGGATATGGGGTCTAAAATTAGACATAAAAATGAATAATATGAAATGATATACAAAGAATAAGGAACGTGAAAGGCTATACAACAAATAATAAGGAATGTGGAATCTATAAAATTAATAAGACCCATTAAGTGCTATAGCGGGAATAAGGATTATGAAATGCTTTATCGTGAAGTGGAATATGTAATACTATAAACTGGACAAGTGATATGAAAGTTTATGGAATGAATAAACTAAAAAAATCGAGGATTTTTAGTTCAACATAAAAAAGTCGTTGCGATGACGCACGCAATATGCATTGACGACCCAGCTGCATTTGAGCCTCCGAAAGACCCAGAAAACTTCGATAAACACATGCAGCTAGTACTTTGAAATTGTGCTTGACACTTATTTTTGTATTAGCGACACACTACGTAACTGATATCAAATTTCAAAGCCACTTGATCCACTTTTAATTCTTTACTTCAGGTCTAAGAGTGAGGATGACAATACGCCTGGTAAGCTTAAGGCAGTTATGGCAAACAAATAAATATTTGGGTAAGTTTAAAAATGGACGCGCAGATAGCGTGCTGGCATAGAGCACAGGATGTTCTCACTTTCTGCGTTCGCTGCTGGAGTAAGGTAGCGTTTGCCTGCTGTCTGGCTTGTTGTATACTTCACACAAGGAGGCTGTGTCCTCTAGAGCCAACTTACGCTGAAGTAACTCGGATCTGATTCCCTTCGCTTGATGTTAAAAATACACAGGAGACGTGTTTTTACCATGTTAGTACAAGTGGCGTTAATATAACACCAAGCTGTTTTTTTTTTTTAATCCGAATGTTTGACCATAGTTCAATTGAGATTCAGGGTCTTCATTTTACAACACTCAGACATCCTGATGGTAAACATTAACGGGTCTTACTAAATCGCTGACAGGGGGGGGGGGGGGGGCATTGCGAGTACTGCCTGGGGTCGTTGTGATCCAACTCGATATGGTGATCGTAAAGTGAAAACTGGCATCGAACAATTTAACTCTCTGAACCCATCGCAGATGTATTCGTTTGTAACAGTTTGCTACCAAAAAGTACCAGAGATGGTCGAAACAGTATACTAAAAGTTTGTTTTTTTATTTTAATTTTTTTTTTTTTATTTTATTTATTTTTTTATTTTTTTTTTTCTTGCTTGTTTGTTTTTCTTTGTTTGTTGAACAACTCAGGGCCTGTCAATTACCGCAGCTTTTCTGATGGTTTGAGAACAATACAAATGTTCTCCAATCCAAAATTACGAAAGCAGATATTTAGCCAATATTAAGTATATCCATTCACAGTCATATCGTTTAAACGTAAAAGTGTTGTCGCGTGCAGCACCTTGAAAACATAAACGACACTAGTTTGCATTAGTGGGTATGTTTGTGGCATAGGTACATACTTTGCACCGAACTGACCATGCACAGATCATTCTTACTTCAAATTGCAGAGGCAATAAAAACCACGCAGGTTTTTTTTTTTTGGGGGGGGGGTTGTTATGTTTTGTTTTATTTTGTTTTGTTTTTATGTTGTTTTGCTTTGTTTTGTTTGTTTTTTGTTTGTTTTTATCTTATTCTTTTGTTGTCTTTTATTTTTTTTTTTCGTTTTTTTTTTTTTTTTTTTTTTCTTGAAGCTGTCAGTACGTTTGAGTTGTTCATTTAACATCGCATTTCATTAACACGATGACTGTGACATTCCTGTACCCAGCTGACCTTATATGCACAGAATGGAGTGGACCTGCACACTTCGGAATAACAAGGTCACCTTTGTTTCAGACCATCGTAACCATTGCTAACATTTACATATCGTTTTACCAATTCTGATAACTTTTTGAAAATCAGAAAGCACCTCAATATAGTGACATAATTTGGTACAAATCAAATCCAGGTACTTTCCAAATATGTTTCAAGAAGATCCAGCATAAGCTTTTGGAAGTAGTCACCAAAAGCAAAAACAGACAAAAACTTGTTAAAGAATTCAACAAAAAAAAGTCTCGGTGATACATCTAGACCAAGGTCTATGGGTCCCCAGAAGCGTCCCTGTGCAATTTCAAAGCAGCTGGGTCGCTAGTTTCGGATACACACACACACGCACACACACACACACACACACACACACACACACACACACACACACACACACACACACACACATACATATGTATATATTATGTATGTATGTGTGTATGTATGTATGTATGTAAGTATGTATGTATGTATTTAATTGATTTCTTGCGAAGAAAATACAAATCTAACTGGAACATGATTATTTGAACAGATTTGGTAGAGACTCACCAGAGGCAGATTCCCACCAAGTTTGAAGTGGATTTAGTGCATGCTCTTGATGGTTTTGGAGAAGTTGAAATGTGAATTGTTGATTGACGACCGACAGACAAATAAGTTTAGCTTAGTCATCTAAAAACACTAAGTTGAGACCTTAAAAATTGAATAGCAGTTTCCATAGATAAACCTTCTTATGATTTATACCCCTGTCCTAACACACTGACAGTTGTCAAACGTATTCCCCATGCTAACTACATTACGTGGATTGATTTCTTTTCCTTGTTCCAACTCAGGGGGGGGGGGGGATTATCCAGGATTTGAATCACTGTGCAATCATAATCATATTTACTGAAACAAATAAGACATGAACTTTGCCATAGTCAGTCAGATTCTGCGTATGATCGCCTGGCATAAATTCTTCAACAACTAAAATTACAGAAGATGGTTACTTACTTGTAGCATGAAGCCTTTATGAGGGGGGGGGGGGGGGGGGCGCTTGATCTCATCAACGGAGGCCATTATAAGCCGTGGTAATACAGCCTTGGGCACCGAAGTTGGCTGTCATTCAAAATCATTGCATCTCGATAAAGTGTGTGTGTGTGTCAACACACACTTTACTGTTTTTCGTGAAATTCTTCATTTAAAGTGTGTGTATCAACGCACACTTTTCTGTTTTTCCTGAAATTCTTTCTTTCTTTCTCTCTTTCTTTCTTTCTTCTTTATCAGCAAATTTGTCCGACACTTTTCTCGACCACTATTATACATAGAAACTCAAAACTTGGCATGATTGCACCTCCATACAAGGAGTTTGACTTTTATATACAGAGGAATGAGGATGTTTAAAATTATGCAAATTAGGGGTGTTTGAAATTTTAAATCTTGAATATCTTCAAAAGCATAATAGATACAGATGTCATTCCAACTTCTACTAGGGGGTTACTGACTAATGCGCATCTAATCAATTTTAAGCAAAAGATGTAGCAATTTAAATTATGCTAATTAGAAGCATTGTAAATTTTAAAATTTGAACATCTTCAAAACTATTATTGATAGAGATGTCATTATAACTTCTAAAAGGGAATTATTGACCATTGCGCATGTAATGAATATAAAACAAAACCTGTAGCAATTTAAATTATGCTAATTAGCAGTATTCGAAATTTTCAATCTTGAATATTTTCAAAACTACAATGGATACAGATGTCATTCCAACTTCTACCCGGGGATTGTTGACCATTGCGCACCTAATGGATTAAAAATAAAGTTGTAGCAATTTGAATTATGCCAAATAGCACCATTAGATTTTTTTAAATTTTGAATAACTTCAGAACTATAATAGACATTGATGCCATTCCAACTTCTACTCCTGTGTTATGGAATAGTTGTACATTGCCATACCAATCTGCTTTGAAGGCACATACACTGATTTGCTATGCAGCTAATCATCTTTCCTAGTTCTTTCTTTCTTTCTTTCTTTCTTTCTTTCTTTCTTTCTTTCTTTCTCTCTCTCTCTCTCTCTTCTTTCTTCTCGAAACTTGGCATGACTGTACCTTCATGCAAGGAGTTGGACCGCTATATACAGAGGAATGAAGGTGTTTAAAATTGCGCAAATTACGGGTATTTGAATTTTTAAATCTTGAATATCTTAAAAAATATAATAGATAGTGATTGCATTCCAACTTGTGCTAGGGGGTTATTGACCAGTGCGCATCAAATGAATTCAAAACAGAAGTTGTAGCAATTTTAACTATGCTAATTAGCAGCTTTGTAAATTTTAAAACTTGAATATATTCAAAACTATTATAGATAGAGATGTCATTTTTAATTTTACTTGGGGGTTATTGACCATTGCGCATCTATTGAATTTAAAACAAAAGTTGTAGCAATTTATATTATGCTCAATTTAGCGTGCAATTTAAATTAAACTAATTATTGTAGATAGAGAAGTCATTTTAACTTCTACTTGGGGTGGTTGACCATTGCGCACCTAATGAATTCAAAATAAAAATTGTAGCAATTTAAATTATGCTAAATAGCACTATTAGAAATTAAGTATCTTGATTACTTCAAAGGTATAATAGATAGAGATGTCATTTCAACTTCTATTCCTGTGTTATGGAATAGTTGTACATTGCCATACCAATATTCTTTGAAGACGCACACGCTGCTTTGCTATGCAGCACGTAATCTTTCCAAGTTATTTACTATATCCTTGATGGGCAATAATACAAGTCCGACAGTTCACAAACGCGAGTTTGTTAGCCAACATACATGCAAAAACCTCATGCACATCATCGTTATGCTTTTCTATTTGCTTTCACACACATATTGCATGAGGCTTTTTAGGGTAGAAATCTAGGTTGGCGTCTGTCTTTACAAAACTGCAGGACCAGAGATAAAGGTGGTGACTGACGAGTGCTCTTTGTCCACATGCATCACAAAGGGCGATTTATTTTTTATTTTTTATATTTTTTTTTAAGAGTAAGAATAAAAACTTCTTACACGGGCATATATTAAAATCATATCTTGGGTACAATGCTTTTCTGTCCTCACGTACACTCCCCTCCACCCCCAACCCACCCCCACCACCAAATATATTTGGGTTGGCCATTTCTAATATGGCAGCTCGATTAAAAAATTTCTGCAAATCGCCATTCCAAATGTGTGCATTGCATTATTAACTGTGCGCAGCAAACAAAACAATCTCTGTTGCTACTAGTCAGCACGTAGCAGGGCCGTGAATCAAAACAATGACGATGTGTTTCCGGCTATTATTTGAATGTACAGAGCGAGCAATTTGATGCTGTTATTGTAGTCCGTGTGCGGAATTCCCATAAGTTGTTCTTATCATACTCATGTCACACAAAGTCCCATGAATATTGCTGAAATGAAAAATTCATCAAGATACTTGTCTTTTTGACTTAATCTTACTGCAAAATGTCAAATTTAATGAAACAAAGCTAAAGCTCAAAGTTTTCAGCCCACCTATATGTAACATATGGGTGGGGATTTTTAGCTCTTCTGACCATAGCTCGCAGAGCTAATGCGATCACTTATGTCTGTCCGTCTATCCATCGGTCCATATACTTTTGTTCTTAAATGCTATACAGTCAGCAGCTTTCATGTTAGCCCCGCATAATTTCCAGGACTTATCAAGTGTATAAAATCTAAGTCGTGCTCGTCATCGGTGGCGCGACATAGTATTTTGCAATATTTGGGCCAAAATACGAAAATTTTGAGAATGCTGTTTTTTAAAAACTTTTTTTCATTATTTTTAATTTTTAATTTTTTATTTATTTATTTATTTATTTATTTATTTATTTATTTATTTATTTATTTATTTATTTATTTATTTATTTATTTATTTATTCATTCATTCATTCATTCATTCATTCATTCATTCATTCATTTATTTATTTATTCATTCATTCATTCATTTATTCATTCATTCATTCATTTATTTATTTATTTATGTATTGGGAAACTGGGTGGGAATGTTAATCAGTTAAAAAGACGAAAACGAGGGCACATTTTGTGACGCCACCTAGGGCACTACAAAAGTCATGGACCTAAAAGTACTGAAAACGCATTAACTTCAAAACGCTGATACAGAATAAAGTTTATGTACCACAATTGTGAATCATAAATAAAATTTACATTTTGCGTAATATGGACACCACTGACCTACTTTCTGAGCGCAGGGGGGAGAATATATTTCAAGAAATATTTTTATGGTTATGGCCACTATATCGGAACTTGTGCACAGGTACCGATATACCTTTACAGAGACATTATGCAGAGACAAATATCTATGACGTGGGGAGTCATGGTGGCGCCACTGATTGTATGAAGTGGAACTAGTTGTACATGTGGTAGAAGTACATTAAATTCATTATTTGATTATGAATGTAGATGCACCTGCTTAATTTACAGCAAATATGCTTTAGGCAGATTTCATGGTCAGATTTCATATAATTCTGAAGGGCGTTGAACTAAGTTTCGTGGCCACTAAGTCTGTAGTAAAGGACTATAAGTTCTACATTTTGATAAATAAAAAGGCTAGCTATACCAAATGTATCACAAATGTCTATCACATATATGTTTTTGATATTGCATTATATGGGTGACTTTGACTTACTCTCTCAACATCAAGGAGGGAATTCATATCAAGGGATGACTTTTTGTTAGGGTCATTACATCTGAACATGTGCACATGCGTTATTATTATTATTATTATTATTATTATTATTATTATTATTATTATTATTATTATTATTATTATTATTATTATTGTCATCATTATTTTAATATAATACATATTAAAGCCTATGACGTGTGGAGTCATGGTGTTGCCACAGATGACATTAACTAAAACTAGCATCATAGATATAATTTTTGCCAAAGGTCACTTTTGCAAAGGAGACGCAACGTTCAGCGCAAAAATCTTCTGTGATAAACAAATTGCACCAACAAATAAGATGAATACACAATGTGACTCTTTTGGTGCACATATGAGATTCATGAAAACACTGGATAAATGTGACCTCTAGTCTGTATTTAACCTTGTAAGCCGATTTGCCATTCGTTTGAAAATAGCAGTTTAAAGGAAAATATGCTTTTTGGCCCTGATATAAAGGAGAAGCTCTTTGGTTTTGATGAGGCAAGCGCACACTGCAAATACGAAGCTCAGAGTCAGTAATTACAGCACCACAAAATATGCCAGTTCAACCCTGAGCCAATACGTCGCTTGCTATGTCCATGTGTTGCATGTCAAAAACAACTTCATAATCAATTGGTTCAAATACATCATTGGGGCGTATTCAATGAGTAAAATTTGGAAACATAAAACGGTTTGCTCGCAAAAAACAATTTACATCCGTTGGCTAAAATACATCACAAGGGCGTAGGGCCTACTCAAGCAATGCGTAAAATTTGGAAACACAAAACGGTTTTATGTTGGATACCTATATTTTACGTTAACATACTGTACTGGTGGTATCCACGAACGTCATGGCTTTTAGCACCCGGGCAGTTGACAACAGTCCATACAGCACGAAAAGACAAGGTCAAGATGCCCGGATGTTGGAGCTTGAGAATAGGCATCGCACATCAGGTAGTGCTTTTCAACAAATCTGTGTTTGTCTGCAACAGCAACAACTACAAACTTACCCACCTTTGATGGATATTATTCGATAATTTTGAACCTCGTATTTGCTATATCTAGAACAGAGTTTATTTCTGGTGTAATATATTAGATTGATGAATACGGAGTCTGCCATTTGCATAGAAGATGTTAGTATGTACCGCCATCCATACGTTGACGGGATCGGTCATTTGTTGGTTAGGTTGACAATCTCCTTAACTGTGCCTCATACAGCGAAATACCGAGGGTCCATTATTTTCTCGCTCTCTGCATAATTTAACCCATATACCACACTGCACATTTTTACTTGCCGCGGAGCCTCGTTCCCGTCGTCAAGCCTACATTTTGCACACTTTATAGTAAAGTTTACATTTTAATTTTTAAAAAAAGGGAAAATGCAGACGAATTAAGTACACAAAAACCTTTCAGCCCAGGTTCAATTGGTATTCTTTATCTTGAAAATGATAAGTTGGGGTAGAGGTACCCGTTTTACAGATCAAGTCTGGAAATAACTGGATGGCTAAAACAAAATAAAAACTATACCAAACAAGCATCCCTCCGAAGGCGAGAGGGGGGAGCACTTGATGATATCTGAACTATGAATCCGCTACTAAACCCCATATCTGTCATACACTGAATAGTCCATTAGCTCTTTTCGACACCCTATTCTCGCGATTTCTGCAATAAGCATAGATGTCGCTGCATCTATCGACCATTTCGCCCAATGCTGTTCATACTGGATATTTTACCGCGGACGTAACTTCAGGCACACAAACTCGTCTATGAAGACAGAGAAACATTTTTGTTATATTTTACCATAACATCACTTCGAAAATGTCCAAGATAACTCAACCGTGTTTGCACAACAATCTTACCCAGCCGTTCTGGAGATTTGTTTTTTTATCTTAATTGACATATGCAATTTCGAAGCAGTTGCACAAGTGGTTTCATAAAAGAGCTAGGATTTTTTTAAGACTTTCAAAGTAAGAGAAGCGTGTCAGTCCTGTGCCCAGCTGATGCTACATGCACAGACAGAAATTCCATTTGCAATTCCCGTTAACTCAGAGAATAATCAACAAGAGTGCATGTACCAACCACAGGTACGCGAATTGAAAAAACAAAAGTTAAAAATTAAGGACCTCTGGTATCTCCACCCAGCTTTACCCTCCAACAAGCTAAATTTTCATCAAGTTTCAGAACAATTTCATTCATATTTTTGGAGAAAAAGTCAAGAATAGCCAAACACACAAAATCGTACAAAAACAGGAAATCAAAACAAGTAGCGCCACCTGTTGAATAACTTAGGGGTTGAGGGTCCTCTTAGGTGTCCCTATGCAATTCAAGAGCAATTGCCTAAGCGGTTTCGTAGAGGAGGATTAATTTAAAGATTTTACTAATCAAGAGCAGTGTGATGGTCCTGTGCTCAGTTAATGTTACAAGCACACTGAAAATTCCATTGAGATCCCCATTAACGTACAGAGTAACCAGTAAGATGCATGTGTTAACCGAAAGGTACACGAATTAAAAACAAAAATGTTAAAAATCAAGGACCCAGGGTATCTCAACCCAGCAAGTACTTTGCTTAACCCTCCAACGAGCTACATTTTTACCAAGTTTCCGAAAAATCTAAGTCATATATTTTGCAGAAATTGTCAAATATAGCAACAACACACTAAAATTTGTACAAAATAGGAAAACCAGAAAAAAAAACCAAAAACAAAAACAAAAACAAAAACCGGAGCGCCCCCGTAGAACAAAATGTTTCAGGGTCCTTGGAAATCTCGAAGCAATTGGCCGAGTAGATTCGGGGAAGGGTTTGTTTAAGGTTTTGAAAAAAAGAAGCATAAGAATTATAATCAGAATATATTAAACTTAATTTTACAAGAGTTTGTGCCCTGCGTTTTTATGACATGAATAGACAAAAACAATAGTAATTTGTACAAAAGAGGGGGATGTAATTTTTAAACATTTGTTATCCGATTCTTCAATTTTTACAAAAAAACAAGGCAATATTTCAACGAATAAACTTTCAATTTTAGCGAATAAGCACAGTGTTAAATACTTTAAAATGGGCTTCTTGTTTAACGGAACATTTCCTGTGACTAAAATTATGCAGATGCAGTTCTAATTTTATATGAACATACACGTATCTTAAGCGAATCATCTTACCATTGAATGGACTGTTAACCTACCTGATTTACACGGGAGCGGTTTATTATTTTTTTTTTTTTTTTTTTTTTTTTTTTTTTTTTTTTTTTTTTTTTTGTTTTTTGTTTTTTGTTTTGTTTTGTTTATTGCGTTTTGTTTTGTTTATTGTGTTATGCTTTGTTTGTTTGGTTGTTTGTTTTTTTTTTTTTTTTTTGGGGGGGGGGAGGGATTCAAATAATACTTTTATGTGTGCCTGGACGTGCGGACTTTTTTCGCTTTGACAAAGCAGTGAGTGTTTTAGCCATACACATTTTCAGGAGACTTCTGTTTAAACACTTAAAATGTTCCTCATGTCGTAGATTTAGGCTAGTCACATGGAATAGAATGAAATCACTTGTTCACTGAAGTGAGAAAATTTCTGGTAACAAACTGCGTTAACCACCAAGACAAAGCTTTAAGCCCCGACAAAGAGTTTTGGTTGACCAACAATTTGACGTTGATCTTCAGCTTAGATAGATAATATTTTAGGCAAAGTTTTCTTCTGAACTCGTCTCTCCTAGGCAAACATCCTCTTTTTCTAATCGGCAGACTATTTGTCGGGATTATGTGGAGAAGGTAAATATTCCTGGTTCGGCTATAACTCTGAAATGCAGGCCAAGGTCACAGGTGAAGCACGAAAGCATTGAATGTTTTCAGAATATGCGGGTTCTCATGAGTTTCGCCTTTGAGTAGATCTTATCGCAGATCTAGGCGACATAAATACATGTACGTGCGTGAATAGTTTGCTGGCAAAACGTCGCCAAATGAGACTGATGCAGGCAAGTTTTTTGCATTGAATTATATGTGCACATAAAATGTACTATACACACCATAGAAGGAATGATAGTAGGCAGCTAATCCTGAAATGCAATGTAACTATATAGCCTCTGAACCTCTAAACTGGTATAAATTAGATTTCTATGAAATCCAAAGGTCGTATACGTTAGCTTGCAGCGCTGGCTACACATTCGCATTGTAATCCACCCATCAACACCTTTTCATTCAAATAACGGTTACTCTCAAAAACTGTTCTATGTTATGGCGAGGGGTAGCTTATGAAACGATGGAGGCTTCTTCAAGCTGGGGCTCTGCAGTTCAGGTTAATATTTAAATATTAGCAGGTCGGACACTGACCATTATATTGCTATTGTTGTTTCCAATCCCGAGTGCAGCGTTCCTTGACTACCCACTTCAACTTTTGACTGCCGAAAGCTGGCAACAGTAGTCTGGACATACAGCCATCATACATAATTTTCAACACGTTCAAGGCGACTTTATTGGGCCCATAGAACTTTAAAATACAGCATGCACACTTCAGTCTGGTACCTCTGACAATGCGACACTAGGACCTTGTGATCATGTTGGTTTTTAAGACAAATCTGTTTTTAAAAAAGGGGGGGGGAGGGGGGGAACAATATCAGATAAAAGGATTTATCTTTTTACATGAAGAAGCTAATAGTTAAACTAAATATGCCATGGTATACGTCTATTATAAAATGTCGGATGACATGTGTAGTTCTATGGTAGAAAAGCTTCTATGAGGAAATAGATGGTTTTATTCACACCAAAGACATTTCTTGCAAGTAAGGTCCTGAAGAGCAAGAATGACAACATTCAGGAGTGTAAGCTCAGCTGACTGACAAGTCAGCTGAGCTCATCTAATGGTCCTGGGTCCGTCGCCATCCGTCCGTCTCCCACAATTTACATTTTTGACTGCTTCTCTAAGACCGTTGGCCAGATCCACGTTATATTTGGGGGTGAGGGTGTGCCTCGGGTGTGTATACCAAGTTTTGTTCAAATGTTCAGGTTCCAGTGAGTTTTGGGTTTTGGGGGTTTTTTGTGGGTCTTTTTTTTTTTTTTTTTTTTTTTTTGTGGTTTTTTGTGGGTTTTTTTGGGGGGGGGAGGGGGGAGTCCTTTTTTGGGCAAATCTTAAAAAAAAAAAGACTACTTTAAACCGTTCCTCCAGTTGGTTTGGTACCACACAGGAACAGTCCTAGAGACTCATACGATTCCATTCGTTACCAGGTGGCGCTGCAGTGCTTATGTATTTTTCATGACTTTCTTTGCTTTTTCGCCATTTGTGACTTCTTCTCCATAACCGTCACTCAGTTTAAGCTGAAACCTGGTGGATATGTTTTTTGTGAAAGGGCCAAGTAAAGATGTTCACTAGGTGTCACTGCTTTGGACTTCTGATTTTGACCATTTTTTTTTTTTTTTTTTTTTTTCTTTTTCGTTTTTCTAATTTGGTTTGTCATAGGTAAATGCACCTGTCCTACCGATTATCATGCTAGTCAATGGGCATTCTAATGTTCAATATCATGGATTTTCTCACCCAAGTAGCATTTTAAAGCTCTCTTTAATTGTTCTTCAATTTCTAATGTCCCAATAGAATGATTTTAATGATTTTTTCTTTAGGTAAATCTTACAAATACTTCTCAATGTCAAAAAAAAACTAAACGAGTTCATCACAGGTCTATTCAGTTGCAATATTTATTTTGTGAACAAGTTCAGGTCAGCTGAGTACGGGCTTTTCACACAGCCCTCTTGTTTCTTTTATACATCTAATGACTCCACACTTTAAGTTCAGGGAAATATTAACAGTGCCAATAAAATTTTAGCAACTTAGATGTAACCATAATGTCTTACTTAAAGAGAGACGTTACAGCAATTGTGCCATGAGTTATGACATCAATTGTGCATGAATGCTAGGCATCAAGAATACTAGGCTAGTTCAAGTTGGAAATTGAAATTTTGATGTTTTGCGGTCTGTAAAAGAACGGGCTAAAATCACCTGATTCCGTATAACTTTTAGTCACGTGTCATTTTTGGAATGAAATTAAAGTAATTGTTTTAAGATTTTAACATCAATACTGTCTGCAAATTAAGCAAAACAATTTTATGGTGCGTTTCTGTGATCTTAATGTATTGTTTCAAGATGTGTTAAATTTCCGTTTCAACCATTATAGATAGGTATAACATAACTACATATAAAATATTTATGTAAGGTAAGAAGCATGAAAACAGAATTTTAAGCTTCGAAAGAAAATGTCAGTCTGTTCGCTGACGTGAAATGGTTTGTGATGCAGTAGGCTTAACCGTTTCTATCTTGGATAGGATTCGATTCGTTACCAGGTGGCGCTGCAATGCTTTTATATATATATATATATATATATATATATATATATATATATATATATATATATATATATATATATATATATATATATATATATATATATATATATGATAACATTCATCACCATTGGTACAATGAGCCATAACATCTGTTACATTGCGGCGCCACAACAATGCTCGTTACAATGGCCGGGCTGGGCTGGTTAGGCACAAGTTGTGAAATGCATTACATATATTTTGTGCCAGGAAATAGTCCTTCTCACATAACACAAGTTCCCGAAATCACAACATAAGGCAAGAAGATTGGATTATTCAGAAATTTCATGAATTTCCAAATGTTGTTTCCTTGTGACTTTTCACGGGATTCCTGAATCGTGGTCTTGATTGCCGAGTAGGTTATTCAAGTGCAGCAAAGAGAAATATATGAGCATCAATTTATTTCGTACCTGCTACGATATGATAAGTATTAACTCATTTGTAAACTGTAAGGTAACGGTAACAAATGTCAGGTGACGATCTGTAGAGATTTTTGTTTAAATATTTGTGAAGTCAGTTAATTCCAGCGCTTCAATAATTTTCCATACGTATGGACTTTTCATTATTTCCCTTTGCAAAGCTCTATTACGAAATGTCAAGTACCTGTTTTTATCACCAGGATTGCTCTACGCCATTTCTTGGTACTTCGCGATAAATGGAGCATATTCTGGAGAGGTCATTATTGCAACATGTGAATTCAATGCAGAAAAGTGAACACATCGGATTTTTCCTAATTAGTCCTAAACAGTCCCATTATTTCAAAATGCAAGCGTACTACCGCATGGTTCCGGCCTGCCGTGCGGACTGGAGGAAATTGGATAAACCTGTTAAATTTCATGGATGCAAGGGGTTACTTTCCATAGTTTCCCCGACAAGAGCATAGAGGCAGGGGCACTTCTCCTCTGTTTGATAATAACGTGATGAGACTATTGCGACAAAGGCATTCAAAAGTGTATTATAGCCCATTTAAATGCAATTAGCATAAGACATAAGGTGAATGATATATAAGAAAGCCAGTACTTCGAGAGAATGTCGATGATTTGACTTTCACTGAAACTGAGAATGACAATTATTTTCCCAACGCACAGTTTCAATTAAATGGATTTCGACTTTTCCGCGCAGCCAAGAATCAATATGGGAGTGGGCATCTGACGTATCTAAGAAGTGGTATATCTTGCTGCCACGTGGAGAACAACAGATCTAAGCATATTGAACTTTTTTAATTGAATTCATTAAAGACAAGGCAAAGTGGGCGATTCTATTGTGTTGCAAACTACCGAAGGTAACTTCTGGGAATCTGAAAAATGATCTTCATCAAAGTTTATGTCAAGCTATTGCCCACTATCAAAATATTATTTTGGGGGTGAATTAAAATGTGATCTTTCACATATGGCTAAATGTATGCCTGTATGACATATATATGACACTTATGGACTGAGAAAGGAAATACAAAATACCACTTTCCCAAGGAAAGATATGAGTAGCTTGATTGACGTTCTACTCACCAACTAAAGTCGAAAGCTCTTACAATCAGGTTCAATAAAAAAAAACATTAAGTGATGGACACTCCTTAATCTACACAGTATTCTGAGTCACATTAAGATTAAAACATTATTTTTTATCGTAGTTTAAAGTCTTTCACCGGAGCATCAATTTTAGAACACTTACAAATAGTACCTTTTTATATTTGTGATATCTTTGGTAATACAGATGATAATTATTATGCTTTTCACACTCTATTTGATGAGGTTTTTAATTGATATGCACCATTGAAATGATTCGTGGCAAAACAAACCTCTAACATGGACATCATTCTAAACACAATCACGAGAAAGCACACAGTTTAGAACAAATATCTGAATATCTGAAAACACCTCAAGTTGGGAGGTTTTCAAGCAACAAAGAGACAAAGTAACAGGCCTCAACAGAAAGTCCATTAAAATGGACTTTAGAAATTGCTGTGATACAAATTTCAAATACCTCTCGTGAAGAACTTTGGGCCACAATTAGGCCTTATGTTACAACCAAAAAATCTGACAATGAAAATATCATTCTTGATTAGAATGGAGAAATAATCACAGACTCTTGCGAGGTTGCAGAAATTTTAAATGACTATTTTAGGAACGTTACTGCTCATTTTGGACACATTGATGATGCAACACAACAAATTTTAATTTGAAACTGATGACACAGAACATTATGTCAACAAGACAGAGGATCTTTATGCTGGGCATCCCAATGTTCTTATAATAAAAATTGAGCTTGAGCACACCAACCGTTTTACATTTTACAAATTTAAGCTGCAGAAGTGCTGCTTCAAATTGAGGACCTTAATATCAAAAGGGCCACTAGCTATCACGGAATTTGTGTTAAGATATTAAAGATATGAAAGAACTTCATAGCCCCTTTCCTTGCTAAACGTTTTGTCCTAAAAGTATAGATTCTTTGGTCTTTCTTTGTCACTTTAAGATAGCAAATGTAAACCCAATCTACAAAGCTAACGATCTATTCAATGAAATAAATAGGGGGCCATCCACATTTTCTGCATAGTTTCAAAGGTCCTACAGCGCATACTCGACAGGAAGATTATACCTGTAAAGTCAGAAATTGTAGATGAAGGTATTTTAAACCTACAGGCAGAATCATAATTTACAAACAGTTTTGGCTGATGCTTAGGAAAGGTGGCGTGAAGTTCTAGACAACACACAGTATAATAGTATAGTATTGATATATCTTTCCAAAGCATTTGATTATATTTTTCGTAGTTGCCAAACTGAGCGACTGTGGACTTCACCGCAGTGCTGTGAAATTACTAGCCACTTATCTCAGAGGTTGTAAACAAAGGGTGAAAATTAACTTCACATTTTGTGGCTGCAAAACAAATTCAAAAGGGGGTTCCTCAAGGCTCTGTCCATAGACCGAATCTCCCTAACCTCTTCATCAATGATATCTTCATCTTTAGTAAAGAAGCTCTGTTATCCAACGTTCCAGCTGACAACGATTTTACAGCAATAGGAAATTCGATACCGGACGTAATTAAAATATTAGAAGAGAAGGTCAAATTGTCATGCTTTTGTTTGAAAACAATTTTATGAGGGCCACACGTAACCACTGTAAGTTTGTGTTGCGTGGCAGTAATGACCAAGCCATAGATACCCAAATCGAAGCTTGAGGTATTAGTGTAAATTCTAAGGACAGTGTAAAGCTTCTAGGAATGACGATTGATAATAAATTAAATTTGATCTTTGTATATTGAATATCTGCCGGAAAGCTTCTGCACAAATGAATGCCTTGATGCGATTTAAACGTATTCTGGACACCCCTGCAAAATAGACCACTGTGAAATCATTAGATTCATCAAATTTAAGATATTGCCCCATCATGTATCATTTTTGTTCCCTTTCAAATTCTAGGAAAATGGAGTAAATCCTGGAATGTTCTATCGGATATGCTCTCAAAGAAATTCATTCACAACATGAACGAATGCTAAAGAGTGTAAACCTTCCTACCTTGGAAGTTGACATTTGAAATTTAGAAAAGGGATGCATAGGTTATGGAACCCGTCAACTATTAAACCCAGAAATACCACGCTACAAATATGCAAAGTATGGCAAAAGGTATAAGCAATTGAACAGGCCAATTTTAGGGTTGCTACATTTGTTAAGCTGAAACACAAAGGTAATTTGAATGTAATATTCTACCTATATTTAGACAACCTTGCATAAATAGTTCACGTGCTCAAATTCTATTGTATGCCTTTATTTGATCCATTGATTTTGTAATTTCAGTAATTTTTTGTTACAGCATACAAATGTACATATAAGACCAAGTGTATAATGATAATAATGGATGATTGTTCATTTGTAATTGGTCGTGTATTTACGTATCATTCTTATCTAAAATCATTCTTGTATTATTATTTAATCTGTATTCATGTCTGTTTTTTTTTTTACTATTTGTATTCTTATGTCATTAATTTATGTACGTGTATATAGCACTTGTGTTGATGTTCATTGTTTTGTAAAACCGACTTGAGATAAAGTTAAAATGAATAACAATAAAGAAAGACCACCAGCGGAGGACAGGGTGGGTGAACTGTGACAAGGTATCAGACCCCTGGAGTTGAACATGGACCTGAGGGACAGGTTTGCGTCACGGCAACCCGCGGGAGGCTAGGGGTTTCGTTAGCTTCCCAATAAAAACATACACGCCCATAATAAATACGGAATTAACTGCATAAAATGTGAGAGTGTGGTAAGTTGATTGGGTTTGAAATGAATGTCTTTGTAACTGCAACCCCCAAATACAGATGAGCGCAAAGAAAAGGAAAATTGATACAAGGCACGACAGAGATACATTTATTAATTAATTTATTCATTTATTTATTTATTTATTTATTTATTTATTTATTTATTTATTTATTTATTTATTTATTTATTTATTTGTTTATTTATTTATTTACTTATTTATCTATTTATTCATTCATTCATTCATTCATTCATTCATTCATTCATTTTTTATTTATTTATTTATTTATTTATTTATTTATTTATTTATTTATTTATTTATCCATTCATTCATTTATGTATTTAGCTAGTTAGCTAGTTAGTCCGTCATTCATTTTTCTATATATCCATTTAATTGTTTATCTATCTATCTATCTATCTATCTATCTATCTATCTATCTATCTATCTATCTATCTATCTATCTATCTATCTTTTTGTACATGTTTTTTCTTGCTTGCGTGCTCGTCTCTCTGTAAGCCTATCTAAATGAAATGGATTTTCAGTATATTTTATGACGCATTTGTAAACCTTGCACGTGAATTGCAATTTCCTTGTGTTTTGTATGATTTCTATACTTTTCGTGATACCAATTTGTACACTAGGATCGTTGTGTCACCTATTTGCTGAAACCACAATCTCAATTTTAATGTGTGCTCTAGAAAATTTGATGATGAATTTGCCATGAGCAATCGTAGACAAAATATTAGCAAAAGACTGAGGGAAAGAGAACAACCAGACGGGAACCCAAACGGTACATCCCGAACAAAGCTCACGGGCCAGAGACAACGCTGTCGTAGATTCTGTGTCTCATGCGAGAACAGTCGTGTACAAGTCAGTGCTCAAAAGCTTTTGTTCTATTAAAAGTGTCTTTCGGTACTTTATTTTATTGGAGACTTCCCTAGTCGGATGTTACATGGGGTCAAAGCAGACCCCAAAAAGTTGCTTTTTTTATATTTTTTTCCCAAACTACATACCAAAATGAACGTGTTTAGATCTTATTTATTGTATATGTCTATGCTTTAAAAAGGCCATTAACTTCACCTGGAAGAAACTGTGTGCACCAAAGAAAACGTTGTGACTAATTGGGGGGACACATTGTTTTTGCGTCCGTTTCTTCTTCTTCTATGTAGGATTTTTGTAAGACCATGCTTGTAACTGCAGATGTATGACCTTGACCTATTTTTCAAGGTCACGTGGGTATGTCCTCTAAAACCAATGTGGACGTGATAACTCAAGGAAGATTTGATTTGGGAAATTGAAATTTTATGTGAACATGTTCCTACATATGATCTTGCTTGGGGTCGTAGGTGGGTGACCCTTGACATATTTTTCAAGGTCACGTTGGCATGTCAACTAAAATTGACACGCATGCAACAACTCTGCAAGGATTTAACTTATGAGGTTGGAATTGTGCATGTTTATGTACCATAATACCAACTAGGTTTGGATTGTAGATGGGTGACCTTGACCTATTTTCAAGGTCACATTGCCACTTTGTAAAACTCATTGCAGACGCACTCGAGAAAGATTTGTCTTACAAAGGTTGACATTTTGCGTGATTATGTTTCTATGTAAGACTTTTGTAAGAGCTTGCTTGAAAACTGCAAATATATGAGCTTGACCTATTTTTCAAGATCACGTGGGCATTTCGCCAAAAATCAACGTTTTGAAATGTCAATAGAGAGTGTGCCTTCACCATATCTGTTGATCATTGGAATCGGTATGCCTATTTATAAAAAAATAGGGTGACAATAGTAAGGGTGCATGGAGAGACATTTGATTTTCTGTTGGAAAATCAGCCTGTTCCAGTTTTAAATGTGTTGGCATTAACTCTGGGCTTTTGTGCAACTGATGCAAGCGAAACTCACAGAGCTCGTGTTCAACATGTATTTACTTAGATGCATTCTGCAATGCTATTGTTCACTGTTCTGTACCGTCAGCCGCGCGTATCACTGAAACCTTTTCGAACTTGAAATTTGACCTAAAGGGTATTCGACACGTTAATGGTTAATGGATATATGGCAATTTGTGTTTAGTCTGCTGCAGATTTCACAACATTGCTTGTAAAGATCAAATAACAAAGAAGCAATTATTCTCATTTTTAGGTTATAATTTGATTTATACAGCAGCAGAAAATGTGACTGCGCTGCTTCCATTGGTTTGACTGTATTTTTAACTGCGGGGAAACTGAGGCAAAGAAGTATCCCATGCATAAAACCCAAAATTTGAGGGCACAGTATTGAAAGAAAGGTATGTAATAGACACTGTAAATCAATGTTCTTGTTTCTCGTCATTTTTCCACATATTTGGGCTGCAGGATATCCAATTATTTTGTTATGCGCCGGATCACGAAAAAGGTGAAGGGAGATTTTTAAACTGATTATAAGAGTGGACAACACATCCGGTATATCTGAATCAGGTAGAAGTGAAATTGCGGGTCAAAACTGTTCGGGAGGGTGGTGTTGAAAAATCTTTTTCTTCTTCTTCTTGGGGCCTATTTTTTCAATGTATACATGACATGAAGTTAGAGTAGGATCATGTATACATGATGGTCACACGAGATTTAGCGAGAGAAGGTTGGGTTTTTGAAGCTGGTGTTAGAGTAGCAGATTTTGTGCAATTTTAGGCAGAATTGGACCCAAATTGGAACGGGATTTGTTTTATGAATATAGAGAGGCATCGTAGGGAAAGTTTTAGTGATAAACTCGGGCAATTTTTAGGTATTTTGAATTAGAAAGTTTGAGCGAGCGGAAATAGGACAGTTAGCGTGGGGGCCGCCATTTTGAATTCATTAGCGAGGAGTCAAATAATAAACATACACGACGTAAATAAATAAACACAAGTTCTAGAATGTCGGGACGTGGGTTGCCAAAGAGAAGCAGGGAGGCAGGTGACGAGGGAAGGCAGCAGGAGGGAGGCAGGTAGTAGGGAGTCAGGTCGAGTTAGGGCGCGAACGGACAGCAGGGGAGGATGAGCGCAGGGTAGAGATAGAGTGGGGGTGAGTGGGACAACCACTCACAGTGCGAGGGGTGCTGTATGTGGGTCGAGTTTAGTGCTGCAGGACTAGCCTGCTCTCTGAACGAGGCGAGGGAGGAAAGCTTCCAGTTTAGATGTGGGAAGTGTAGGAGGGTGGAGGTTTTGGAGGCACAGCTGGCAGCCCTCAAGATAGAGTTAGAGGAGGCCAGGGATGGTTTTCGGGCTGCAGCTGGTGTGAGGGAGGACATGCAGGACAGGGTGGAGCAGGCTGAGGGGGAGCAGGATGGGAGGAGAGGTAAGGAGGGAGGTGAGGATGAGGAAAGGCAGAGAGTGCGAGGGCCCAGCGGAAGGGGGGGGAACAGGATGGGGGGAGAGGTCAGGAGGGAGGCGAGGATGAGGGGAGGCAGAGAGTGACAGGGCCTAGTGGGAGGGGGGATCAGGAAGGATCTAGAGAGGTAGTGGTGATAGGGAGTAGTATAGTAAGGAAGGTAGATAGGGTTTTCTGTGGGGCTGACACGGAACATAGAGTTAGGGTGTGCCTTCCAGGGGCCAAGATTAGGGATGTTGAGCAGAAGCTTGAGGGGGTTGTGAGCAGTAGTGGGGAGCGTCCGAGAGTCATTTTGCAGGTCGGCACAAATGATCTCTCGGACAGGGAAGAGCAGGGGGAGAGAATAGGGACAAAGACAGTGTTAGGCAGGTACGGGAAGCTTGTGGGGAGGTTAGCGCAGTTAGACTGTGATGCTTTGGTAATGGGGATATTACCAAGGCTTAGGATGAGTGGGCGGGAAGCAAGCAGGATTTGTGGGATTAATAGGAAGTGAGAGAAGTTATGTAGACAGGGGGGGAATAGCGTTTGGGGATGTGTGGGAAGATTTTGTAGGGAGGAGGGAGATGTTTGCTGGGGATGGGCTGCACCCAAGTCAGAAGGGAGGTGATAGATTAGGACAGGTTTACAGTGAGTGGGTGCAGCAGCAGGAAAACTAGGAACCCCAGCAACTACCAGGTCAGTTCGGGAACAGGGTAAGAACTACAGACAAACAGGAAGTAGCAGTAGAGCACGAAGGAGCGAGAGAAAGAAAAACAACATTAAACTAGGATATGTCAATTGTAGAGGATTCAAAGGGAAGAGAGCAGAAATAGCAGATGTAGCTGAAAGCGAGAAGATGGATATAATAGCTCTAGTAGAGACACATATTAGAAAAGAAGAGATGGGAATAGTGACAGGCCCAGCTGGATATGATATAACGGGAAAGGAAGAGAGAGCGGGCAAAAAAAGGGAGGAGGAGTAGGGTTTCTGATAAAGAAAGGGGTTAAGTGGCATGAAATCTTGAAGAACACATGGGAAGATGATAGTGAGATCAAAAATGAAATACAGTGGATAGGAATAGAGTCAAATGGAAATAAAGTAGCAATAGGTGTAGTGTATGTGGGTCACGAGGGGTTACCTAATGAATGGAATGACCAGATATATTATAGGATGAGAATGATGATTAGTGATATTCAGCAGCAGGGTTACCAGATTATGATAGCTGGGGATTTAAATGGACACATAGGAAATGGAATGGGTGGTATTGAGGGAGGGGATAGTGGAATCAATGGAAATGGAACCAGGTTACTCAACTTCACAAGGGAATTTGGTCTGAGGATAGTTAATAGGGATGTACAATGGAAGGGAAAGTGGACATGGGCATCTGGAGAAAGACGGCCAATAATTAACTTTATTCTAGTAGACAGAGAAGTGTTTCAAATGACACAGGGATGCGAAATAGACGAGGAAGGTAGATTGGATATAGGCAGTGATCATAACTGGATTATAGTCTCAATTAACACACAGTGTCAAAGAAGAGGGGGGGGGGGGGGTAAATGGGTGTGGGAACAGACTGGGCAGAGTATCACGCAAGCCTAAAATTGGAATTGCAGAAATGGAAAAATAGATGGGAGATTGAAGGGGAAGTACAGGAAATGAATGGGGATCTAATCAGAAGGATTCTTAGGGTAGCAAAGGAAAGATAGGTAGAAAGAAAGTTTTGGTTAATAGTCTAGGGTATAGAATTGACCCAGAGCTGAAAGGGGCCATAAAAAGAAAGAGGACTAAAATAGAGCATGGAGATTAGCCAGGAAAAATAAATACCCTGAAGGCGTAACAGAAGAAGCTAAGAGACAGTATATGAAATGTAGAAGGAACGTAGGAGAGATGAAAGCAGAAAGGAGGGCCAGTAATAATGAAAAAATGACAAAGTTAATAATGGGGAATGGGGGAGAAGGGTCAACCATCTTTTGGAAACAGGTTAATTGGCGTAAACAGAATAAAGCAGAGGAAATCACACAGAGAGGGGAAAAGAACAGACAGCAAAGAAGAAATACAGGAAGCTTTAAGGGAGCATTGGCAAGAAGTTAATAATCCACACTGGGGTCAGGGAACATTACCAGGGTGTCAAGCAGAATACACACAGGATCAATGGGATCCAGAGATGTGTGGCAGAGTCAGAAGTCTACAAGTTGAAATCGCAATTGAGCAGATGTGACTACGCAAAGCACCAGGGCCAGATGACATACTGTCGGAATTCATAAAGAGAGGGCCAGAAGAAATTAAGGATAGCTTACAGTTGCTGTCCAATAGGGTTATTGAGAAAAGACGAGTACCAAAGGAATGGAATAAACTCAGGATTTCAAATATTCCAAAGAAGGGCCCAGGAGGCCAATTGGATCAATGTAGGGGTATTGCAATTTCATCAAATGTGGGGAAAATATTTAGGAGGATAATGTGCAGGAGATTAAGTAGAATAGTCGAAAGGCTTGGACTTCTGGGGGAAATTCAGAATGGATTCAGACCAGGTAGAAGGGTAGGTGATCACATTTTCACATTGACCCAGGTGTTAGAATTGGCAAGGCAGAAGCGGAAGAAAGTCTTCATGGGTTTCTTAGATGTGAGGAAAGCTTATGACAGGGTATGGAGAAATGCCCTGTGGAAAAAACTAAGTGGACTAGGATTTGGTGGGAACTTTCTAGAAATTCTGAAAGTGTTGTATAAAGATGTAGACTGTACACTTTCATTAGGAAAGGTAGAAGTAGAGAATGCACGCCTGGATATAGGTCTAAAGCAGGGGTGTGTGCTGTCCCCGATTTTGTTTGCCCTGTAATTCAAGGAGCTGGGGGACCAGTTAATGGAGCGTTATAAAGGAATAAAGGTAGATGACCTGAAAACTCCAGGTTTATTTTTCGCAGATGACATTGTACTCATGACAGAGTCCCAGAAAGACCTGCAAAAAATGCTGAACATAGCAGGGGAATACGGGAATGAATGGAGGTTAGAATTTAGTAAGGATAAGAGTAAAGTGATGACTCTTGGGAAGAAACCAGATTGGAATAAAACATGGAAAATTGGGCAGTTCCAAATTCCAGAAGGTAGGGAACAGTTAATTGAAATTTTGGAGGTTGATGAGTATTAATACCTGGGTGTTAAGGTAAAAACAACAGGTAAATGCATGTTCAGATATCAGGTGGAGAAGATTAAACAGAAAATGAACCGTACAAAAGGAATGATTAAAGCCTACTGCACTGAACAGTTTCAACAGAGCATACACAGCAAGAGAAAAGTGGGATAGAGTTGCAATACCAGGGATTATATGTGACTTAGATGTGATTTCAATAAGTGAAGGAGATATCCAGGAAATGGAGAAAGTACAGAATGAGATGGGAAAATGGATCCTGGGAGCACCACATGTGCAGCAACAGAAGCAGTCCTAGGAGAGTTAGGATGGAATAAAATTACAGACAGAATTGCCAAAGCAAAGCTTAAGTACTGGGGGTATTTACAATCAGTAAACGAAGACAGGTGGTGCAGGAAGGTTTACAATGAAGTAGTCAACGAACAAACAAGATGGCTCAAAGATATAAATAAGTTGGCAGAGAGACACGAATTGAAAGGATATGATGAGGTTGAAAACTGGCAAGTGTATATACGGAGGACTGTTACAGAGGGCTGGAAAGAAGACTGGAAAAGAGGTGTCAGGGAAAAGAGTACATTAAAAGCATACAAAGTACTAGAAAAAACCAAGGAAAAGTGTGTGTTGGGATAAAGGGAAGGGATCCAGGCTTCTTTATCAAAGTAGGGCAGGAGTTATCAATCTAGAAAAGAGAAAACAGAAGTGGACAACAGGAAGTAAAGGTAAATGTAAGGTATGCAGACAAGAGGCAGATGAGACAGTGGATCACTGGCTGTTGTGGTGTGATGCATATAGAGAGATAAGAGAAGAATTTTTCAGAAAGTGGCACAGGAAAGACTATAATAACAAGGGTCTAGAAGAGGTTCAGTGTTTAAAGGAAGAGGAACGTGTAGCATGGGATTTAGGGTGGCTTTCTGGGAGGCAGGGAAGGCACTAAAAGTGTACAGGACTACCTGGTAGGGTGCTGGGAGAAAAGAAATGAATTGATAGGGCTTGATAGGAACAGGGGTGAATTAGAATCTTAGATGCAGAGAGGAGAGGGAATAGTGGTATCCCTTATAAGGGCTCCCATAGGATCCTCCATGGGAAATGCCTGAGCCTTAGAGGCGGGGAGAGGGTGTATAAGGGAAACTTTTTCTTTTTTTTTTAGGGGGGGGGGCTACAAGCAATGAGTGTTGGGGGGGATATATCCAGGGCCAGGGGCCCACCACAGCTGTGAAAGAGTGTGTGGTGGACTCTTTGCCTCGGCTCTGGTCCTGGTATACATGGCAGCATGAGCTGATTAGAATAACCATGGTTTCCTCCATCTCATCATATTTTTTTCCTAGGCCACCTGTGTCACACAGGACCGCGGCGCATAAGCAGAGAGCCACAGCATTATTATTATACACACGCCCATTCATATGACCATCAGGGAAATGTAATACTTCGGCTTCCCCATTTTTCTTACCTACCGTTAAACTGGATGTTTTGCTTTGGTATTTTCAAGACATATGGGCAATATCATGTGTATTACTTCTTTGTGTTAACCAGCAATAGGTGTGCATTCAAAGGGCCTGTTCTGCAAAACTTGGCAATCAAACAAACAGACAAAAATTGATTTATAATATGCATTAATCATAAATACCTCTACCGTCCGTCTGCTTTACTTCTTGTATCTTCATTTCAATCATGTCTCCATTCAGCTATGTATTAAAATTGACACCATTGTTTTACATAAATGATAAAAACATATTCAAATGAAAGCAACTATATATAGCAAAGCTGCGTTGGCAATGATGATGAAACACTCCCTATATGTTCTTTCCAATACGTGAAACTTTCCAATACATTGGTGACGTAAGGGGTCTTTAATTTTTGTAAGAACAGTTAGCCCTCCTTCGAAAAATCCACTCCTGCGGCTAAGGTAGACTCAAGTAAAAACAGGTTGTGTTGCGGACTTGAGCGGTACTTGGGATATGTCTTGTATATTGTCTTGTATATCATCCCACATGCTATGTTGAAACCTACTGTGTTCCACTCTGAACAGGGACCGTCTGCAAACAATCCTGCCATGTCACATCAAATGCAAGATCCATCAAGCGAAAACTCATCAGCTGTCTCAAACTGTGCTTTATTTGCTCTATCGAAAAACATCTTTTCCAGTCTAGAATGGCTTCACAGCAAATTAAACCGGCCAATGCGTCACACATGATAACGTACTGGAAATATTGGGTGCGTTGTGTTCGTCCATACGGTAAACCCCAGGTGTGCATCAGTTTGTAAACTCTTATAGTATGATTCAATCAGAGTTTTTATTTTATTTCATAGCCCCATATCTTAAATAGATTTCGTGAGCAGTGAATGGAATTTATATATGTATATATATATATATTAGAGAATATAAAAAGAAAACGAGTCGCCAAGTTTATAATTTCTTTATGTTTGTTTATCGTATATATATATGATACATTTATATATACGATAAACAAACATAAATAAATTATAAACTCGGCGACTGGTTTCCATTTTATATTCTCAGGCCGCCAGGTATAAGCGGGACAAAGTTGCTTTGTTTTGTTTAATTGTGTAAGGAAAATGGGTTATGGAAAATTATGGGTAAGACCAGCCTTTCAAAATAAGTAAGATACCGAGATTGCCCATAGGGTTTTCAGACATTTGAGAAGCCGAGTCCAATACTTCACCGATATCGACAGCACGGGAGTAGGGACAGTGCGAGGAATTCGTGCGAGGAATTCGTGCGAGAGAGAGAGAGCGAGAGAGAGAGAGCGAGAGAGAGAGAGAGAGAGAGAGAGAGAGAGAGAGAGAGAGAGAGAGAGAGAGAGAGAGAGAGAGAGAGAGAGAGAGAGAGAGAGAGAGAGAGAGAGAGAACCATGCGATATAGTGTGCAGGGTCCTGCTTGTGAACATATTTTCACGTTATCGGCTGTGGTATTTTTATCAAGTATGAAAAGTAAATCCACAGAATGGGACGCCACATAACAAAATTGTTCTCATTCTTAACACGTCCCTCAAGTTAATGGATTCCACAAGTATCTGAACATTTGCATTTATATGTAGGACTCGTTATATGAGTGTTCTAACAACAAGAACACGGTGAGATGCAGCTGAAATGCCAGTTGTCCCTCATAATCAGGCAGTCCCTGAAATGAGCTGGAATTATGACCAATTTACGGTATTTTTCATGCACGGAAACTGAGTAACACCTGTATATTATTTGTTAAATGTGGTCTGTTCCTCACTGTCTGACATAAAAGTCCCTGAAAGGGCATTTTCTATGTTGGAATCTCTGATGCAGATTTGACCGGGGTATTTTATCTCCACCCAAAAAAAAAAAAAAAAAAGAAAGTTTCAATGCAATTTTGGAACGAATATATGCGCGCTACCTTACCATTATAACAAGATATTGATTTTGTTTTTATTTGGCTAAATGTGGTGCTCACCATCCCATAGTTTAGATAAGACGCAACCCAAATAATGCCAAATTTCAGCCAGCGACTTGACCGGAGTGTTCAAAATACAAAATACACGTTGGTATACTTTGTACTGCAATAGTTATAATATTCTGCAACTGCTAGTCATACTGATAATCAGATGTAAAGTGGCATTCATGGCAAAGTATATGCCGTTTATGATGTGCACCAAGGTCAACGAAATGACTAATCTGACCTGAACGACCCTGTAATTTTGATCTCACAAGGCCAATTACAAGAATCATGTCACTTCGATGATTTTAGTATGTAATTGGTGTGTTATCCAAACCGAGATTACCCCCAATTAACCATTTAGAACAAATATTTACCAGTTAAATTAAATGTAATTGGTATGTGATAAATAGAATGGAATGAGTAGAAAAGCAAAGGTGTGCATTTGCAGCTCCATTGAAAGGAGGTGCCAAGAATTAGGAGTTGTGAGGAATCGGTGATTTACCATGGCAGACAGGATGTCAAACATGGAACAGCGGTCCCTATCTCCCAATGCGGCAAGAAGGGGTCAGCAGACGGGAAACCGCAATTTTGATACCTAGTGTGTATCACTTGTATATTTTGTCCAATATATCAGCCGGGAAAAAAGAAAAAAAAACACGCTTTAATATATATATATATATATATATATATATATATATATATATATATATATATATATATATAATATATATATATATCAATTTGCCTCCAAGTAAGGCATGTAAGGCATGTACGGTACATGTAATCAATATTGCAAGCACTTGGCAAAGGACTCCAGTTGATCAGTACAGAAATTCACAAGTAACAAATCAATATAAAGCATGCAAGGCCGCGTAAAAATAATTAGCTTGACGTTTTATTTTGATAGAAGCCCTTGTTTATTTGTGTGTCACGTTTTGCAGGTGCGTGACATGCAGGCCTAATAGACGGATATAATGTGTAATTTCAATTTCTGTTCAAAAATCTTCATAAACAACAACTAAGTAATCAACCTTTTGGTGAGTAGGTGTTATACACATAAAATCAAGCATATTTGCCAATGGTCGATCGTTAGAAATCTTTTCACAAGGCTGCAACATTAGATTTATTTCAGTCACTACCATTGCGTGGCGGAAACACCAGCGATTCCTTGATGGTAATATATACTCAATAACTTTGTAATGACATACCGTTTCAAAGAGAAAAAGATTGCACACCACATAATAGAATTATTTTCATTATGTGCACTACAGCTGATCAGTGAATAGTGTTTGTGTTCGTTTTACATGTGTTGGCGTGTGTTGCCTGATCATCACGCTCTACATCGTAATTGCGCCATCGGCACCCTGCAATGTATTTAGATTGCATACATACATACATACATACATACATACATACATACATACATACATACATACATACATACATACATACATACATACATACATACATACTAACTTTGGTATTTAAGAAAACAGACACCGGACCTTGCAAAACAAAAGCACAGAAAAACATTATTTCTGCACAGGTAATATATTGAGGTCTGTACTCATCGAAAGACAACATGGCTTATTATCATATTGTTTATTAAAGATTAAATGCTGCTCGTGCATAGGTGGCATCCTTTGGTGATATTAAAGACACATTGATTGTATTTTGCCGGACAATTAAGACATGATGTGCTTTATCTAGTGCCATAATGTCAGACAAATATTTGTTAGTATATGTAAACTCTTCTCCCCGAGTTTGTGGTTTGAATCGACAGATATCGACAACGCATCAATGCTTCAAGAACATTGCTACTATCTACCAGTGTAAGTCTTACGGCTACAATGCTTGGCACAATGTACCTAAAATAAAGCAACGAATGAATAATTACAGGTCCATCCATCTCACACAGTCAACCTGTCATCACTTCCTAGTTGATTGTTAAGACAAATGATTCAATTTTATTTCAATTCAGAATGTGAATATGTGTAAAACTTGAAGTTGGTTTGGGAGTCATGTACAAAAAGTATACTTACTTTGGATTTGGCCATGAGTGGTAATTTTGTCCTGTGGCCCTAGTTTTCGGGTGGGTGGGGGTGTAATTTACGTTTTTTGTTTCTGTTTTTTGTTCCTTTTAAATATGGATATAAATGCCTATGCCTTTCTCCTTTTAAACTGTTTGTTCCATGGGTACCACAATAAAGCTAAACATAATGGCAACGTTATTTGTATGTATGTTCGTACATACGTACACACACATATACGTAGGTACATACATATTGAGTGCATATAAGGTTCTAGCACACCGATAGACTTGTATGTGTGGTATCATCATAGCAGTCTGGTATTAAAACTAACAATTTTTCTTATGATGTACTCTGTGTAATGAAGTGAAAAGTGCTTCAAGACACACGAGATGAACAGTTCATGGCTTGGTTTGATATATACGTATTGTCTGTGTAGACAAAGACTGCAGGGAAAGTTTTATTCGTGTGCCTTCTTCTAATGCCGGACATGTCCAATCTGAGGGCGAGATGTAAGCATATTCACTAATAATACTGAAATTACTGAATATTTCATGTATTTGTTATCTAGCGTTACCTCTTGACCACCATTGCTGATGTACAAATGCATTGGTAGGAGGCAGTGTTGGGAAAATCTCAGAGGTCCGTGGACGTGACGCTGCCTACCGCCAAATCCTGGCCTTAGCCTGACTACCATACTTATTGACCAGCATGGGACCACCGGTGGGCTCCCCTGGATACTGCCTACCAACCTGAGAGTAGTCTGCCATGTCTATTGTCACTCTTTGGGTCCTGAAGATCTAATCATGGAAAACATGGTGGGCAGGGGGGGGGGCAGTCATATGGTCCCGTAAGGCAGTGCCCTCTTGAAATTGGATCCGCCAGCTCTTGACCGAATGGATTGCAGGGACACATCACCCATTATAAGTCTGAGGCAAGATCCAAGTCCTGAGGACATCACAACCTGAAACACTGTGGCTGCCCTGACAGGACAAGGGAAGTCTAATGGACAAGTACCAGGAACATATGCAAAGGAGCCATCTAAAAAGGCAAAGGTGTAAATGTCCTCCAGCACCATCAAGTCATGGAAGATTTTTTTCTAGTTCCGGAACATGCCTCAAATGCATGTGGATGTTGTATGCTAAGCACCATTGGGTTATGCATCCAGTTACCTCTGTCAGCTTGCAGGGGCATACCCTGCCCTGTAGGTTGAGAGAGGCGATCACGGCCCTGTTGCTACACATACCAAAACATGTTTGTGCTCCACAAGGTCCTGACAGTGGTTGTCCTGTAACCATCTGTCCAACAGAACATGCTGCAAGATATGATGGGATAGGCAGCCCAGGAGGACCTAGGAGTCCATTGAGGTCAGGGAGCCTATCAGGGTTAGTCAGTTTTGGCGAACACTGTGAGTCAGAAACATCTTCAGAATCAGCTGGAGACTTGCCACCTGTCCTTCAAATGATGACAGATGAAGGCAACCAAATTGATTTGGATGCTGAGAAAGACAAAGATCTGCTGTGGTGTTAGGCTGGGCATGGGGAGATTCAAAATCAAGGCTAAATGGAAGCACCCTGAACTAGTGAACTTGACTCGATAATTCAAGCCTTACATACTTCTATGAGGTCTCCATGGTGGGCAAGTGGAAATACACATCCTTGAGGTCGAAAAGCTGATGTCCATCCCGGGGAGCCACAGGACTGCCACCACTATGGGGTCTCCATCATGAGCACTGCATTCTCCCTGTAATTGTTCAGTGATGACAGGTGTATAATGGGATGCCAACCTCCATTCCACTTGGGGGACTTGGAAGAGTCGGTTGTAGGACCCGGGCAACCTGGGATCCTCCATCAACACTATGGCCTTCTGTAGCTTTAACACCACTTTGATGAAAGCTGATGCTTTGGGATCTTTTGTTGGGTGTGTGAACCACTTGGGTTCATGGCATAGCAGAGGCCTGTCTTCACTGCAAAGCAGTGAATAGCTGTTTCTCAGGGTATTTCAGACAAACAAAATGCCTGTAATAGATCCCAACTGTGAGTGAAAGGCAGAAAGGTAATTGCCAACTGGTCACTGGTAGGCATATATACAAGGTCAAAACCTTCATCCTGGTCTGTTCACCAGAGTTTGCCAAAAGGACTCGCATTCATTGCACAATGTTGGCCAGCTCTCCTCCAAACAAAATGTTAGAGAAGAGGGGCTCCATGGACTCTCAGCAGTAGATTGTGTCAGGCAAAGCTTCTAACTCTTGATATAAGTGTCCCTGAGTAGCAAATGCAAGTTCACCTCTAAAGCGCAGGCCATCCTGATCTGATGGTTGATTGCCTGTGACAACGAAGTAATCAGTGAGGCTGCCTGACAAAGCCAGTCCATGCCTTCCTTTGTGACCTGCACCATATACTGGAGGTTGTCTAAGAGGGACCACCAAGCTGACAGCAAGATGTCAGGGCAGGAAGCTGTGAGGATAGAGTCTCTAGCATCCTCCTGTGATCTCCTGAAGATGTCTAGGGAAGTTGAAATGGCTGTCAGCGCCTTGGCATCACACTCCTTCCAATCTAAATCCATTAGAAGAGACTGGGATGTGTACATCTGCTCCAGGGTGGAATACCAGTTCCCCTGGGCATCCTGCCAGGGGAGATCCTGGCCTTGTCTGATATAGGCAGCTCCATGGGAACCAAGGTGCTGCAAATCCTTGCCATCAGTTGGTAATAAAACTCAGCGACAAAGGGCAGAAAAGGGATCAGGGACCTATACTGTGTGTCTTCCAAGGACAATTCTTGGCAGCTCATCACAAAGGTTCCTCTCCTTTCCTCCTGCTTAGTGACCACAGTTTGGCACCCACTAGGCTCTGAATGAAAGTTTTGACCTCAGTTCCTTGAGTTGGTACCAGAGTAGCATCATTAGGGGCAGAAATGGGGTTCTGTCCATGCTACAGATGCTAAGGGCTCGGCCAAGCAGAGTGACATCAGCGTGGGTGTTGTCTGCTAGCTGGTAACCTGGGCCTACTGATAGACCAATCCAAAAGCAATGGTTGCTCTTCCTCAGTGCTGATGTTTGAGGACTCATCACTAGGCATTGGATTCAAAGGCCTCAAAGCTTTGTTGAACAGCTGTTTGTCCACGACAGATGGGGGGGGGGGGGGTCTTCTGACATGTGTGTCCATCACAGCACCTTGCATTGGGGGAGTGACAAGTTCCACAGAAGTCATTACTGCCACCTCCACAGCATGCATCTGCTTCTTTGACAAAGGGCGAGAGGGCAGGACTTTCATGAGACTCAGAGCAGCAGCCACAGCAGCCATCAAACCAAGGGTAGGCTGGCCAGAGGGCACCTGCTGGAGCTATGCTATGGGCCTTGTGGGCCAAGTAAGAGCTGTCTCAGAATTGAGGCAACCAGTTACTCATTCAAGACAACTGACACTGACATGGTTGGAGTACCAAGACGAAGTCTCTATCTGCAACTGCTGCTCCTGACAGAGCCCATGTTCCACTTGCCTCTCCAAAGGAGAAGGCAGGGTACCTAGCTGGAACAAAAGGTGCAGCGAGATTGCCAGCTGCTCAGTCCAGGTCAGGCCCAGAGAGAGAGCAGCTGGCACTCCTATCACAGGGGCTGGAGGTGCCAGAGTTAGCACTCAGGTTGCAGTAGGGGCCACAGGAGCTACAGGCTCACAATAGCTAGACATCACCACAGACTTAGGTATCCTCTCCGGTGCTATAAAATACCAGGACAGTCGATCTGAGGTCTTGAGCCCAGTATCTCAAGGAATTGGCCAGGTTTCTGGGATGACTGGATCGGGACCAGAAGTTACACATCGGGGCTTCACCTTGGCCTTTGGTTTCGAGACCTTGGACTGAGAGGTCCGAGTGGCGGTCTAGGGGGTGCTTGATTGCCTGTTTGAGTGGGGATCTAAAGCAACCAGCATAGAAGGGGATACATTTGCCCAGTCAGATCAATTTGCAACTGTTGATTCTTGGTCATCACCTCCAAGGCAACCAGAAGTCTCAGATCAGTGGCTAAGGAAAGTCTGGTTGTCACCTGAGGTGGTGCCAACCACTAAGACCCTCACAAGTGCATCCTTTGCACCCTGACTTGTGACTATGCTGCCTGTTTTCTATTCTCCTAGGGGATTTTGAAAGAAGAAGCATCAACCACCTAAACCTGCGTGAGAGCCACATGGGTTTGCTTCCACTTCTCTAGTGATGGTGCCGGGGTGGAAGACTCAGCTGAGTCAGACTCTATGGCCTAGCATTTGGCAGCATGCTTATGCCTAGCCCCATCAATCTTCCCCTGAGACTGCTCATAGAGCAGCCACTTGTCATCTCCACACCTAGCACAAAACCTGCATGTATCCTCATGAGGACACACCTAGCTAAGCATTTGGAGACAACCATAGCAGTGCTCATAGTTATCCCAGGCTGCCACGAAAAGGTTCCATGAATCCATCTTTTCCCTCTGCCTAACAGGGGAGAAGGTGTCTCTGGTTGAATAATGAGAGCATGCTGCCAAGCAGCAATTTTCTACATGATATATATGATTTTGTATCAATCAACACAAAAGCACCAGATTACTTTCATGCCTAGCTTTCATCCACAAAGATTTCTTCCCACACAGAGCAGACTCCTTCATGACATACTCTATCTCAATCATCTCAACCGACCGTGAAAACAAATGTCCTGACTACTAAGCTTTACTCAAACATGGTTCAAGTTGCCCTTTGGATTCAGAAGAACAGACTGGTTTCAAACATTTCAAAGTGTCAACATCTTCTTATTGAAACCCAACAACATATTTCTAAAATTGATACAAAACCATTTATGTCTTTATAAACTCCCCTGTTCTTGTCTGTGGTGCGTACAAAACGGAAGTATTACAGTTATGGTAGTAAATCAACATTTTTCTTTCTCGCTAAAATTGAACGAAGCAAATCTATGTTTTTTTTAAATAAAGAACCAAATTTGACAAAGATAACCCTAATGATGTGTCTCTATGATCAAAGGTGGTACCCCATGGGGTTGGCTTTGCATAACGTACATTTAGCATTCATCAAAATTCACTTTACTTTCGATGAAAATACCAACCCACCTGCCTCCATCATGTTGCTTGAGACATACACTTTTTTCAAGTAATCATGCTTATTAATGCTACTGCAAAACACGCACCTGCACGTAAAGAAGATGTTATTGTCTGAGTGTGATGAAAGCAAAACTTAGAATGGTAAAGAGTGTATAATGAAGTTTTTAATCTTATATACATAAAGGAAAACGGTAAATACCACGCGAAGAACGGCGTATGTAATTTTCTAACCTGAACGTTACCCCCCCCCCCCATTCCATCACGTTTCACCACACAGACAGTTCACTAGCATTGGACATTATGGCGGTAAATATAATTGTACGTATCCCGGATGCCTTTTGGAATTAACCTCTGTATTGGTGCCCACATTGTAAAGGGGTTATTTCCTTAATTATCATTATTTGACGATACATCAGACCAGTGTATTATAGATTCTCCCTATGACATAACAAATGGTCATTCTGGGACAGAGACACATTGATTATATGCCGCATTATATCATCCTATCAACATTAGAGTCCGGTATGTGTTTACAAAACTTTCTGACAAATGTACTGCTGTCACGCTTATTAGCATTTTGTTTGATTGATCACCAGTTTTCATTTATTTACATTCTTCTCCATTTTAAACGCGTGTTCACACATATGCCTGTTATGATTTACACATGCGGGCATTTGCAGAGTGGACGAGCAGTCCTCTCTGCCTTATGTGTGGCACTCCTTTATTTTCAACAGAAAATAATTCGATCGTTTATTTCAAAGAACATTTTTCGCACTTTGGTTGCTTTGGACTTTGTTGATCAGGAGAAGACCGACAGCGACGACGGCAAGGATAATGACAATTTCAGCACACAGGAGGTGGATACGAAACAGAGATCCCACAAATCGAACAAGGATAGTCCCGTGTGAAATTTTGTTGAATCCAATATTTTGAAACCAATCCGGTCGTATATTTACATACAATATACGCTATCGGAACAGTGCAATAGCACTCTATGGCCCCAATGGTTAAACTGAGGACATTTGCGTTATTGGCCATCATAAAGTAAATGCATATGTGAAGTGGGAGTATCAACGCAGATAGGAACAGTCATGACAAACATAATGTGGTACTAGGTGACTGAATGGTCTGTGTTTTACCTTAGCTGACGTGTGATTGGTCCATCATCCGCCTGTTCTTCTTTGTCGGTAACTCGTCTGGCATTTACCTTCTTCTTCTTCTTCTTCTTCTTCTTCTTCTTCTTCTTCTTCTTCTTCTTCTTCTTCTTCTTCTTCTTCTTCTTCTTCTTCTTCTTCTTTTTCTTTTTCTTCTTCTTCTTCTTCTTCTTCTTCTTCTTCTTCTTTTTCTTCTTCTTCTTCTTCTTCTTCTTCTTCTTCTTTTTTACACTTTAAAAATCATCACCTTTGGAAACAGTCTATTATAAAAAAAAATCCACATCATGGTATAGGAAGACACTTCGACATTCTTGGCCATTCACATATTCAACAGGTAGTTATGCAGTTAGTTCCTAATATATATATATATATATATATATATATATATATATATATATATATATATATATATATATATATATATGTATGTGTGTGTGTGTGTGTGTGTGTGTGTGTGTGTGTGTGTGTGTGTGTGTGTGTGTTGTGTGTGTGCGTATAAGAACCACTTCCCCTGCATTTGGTGCACAGAATTGCAGGTTAACTAGTAGCGAAGTCAAAGATAATATTTCCGAATTAAAAAAAGGAAGTCTTGCGGTAAAGACAATAATCAAACGTATGCGGGAATCACTGTTGCCAAGTATGAGTCAATTGTTAAATTTCATATTTACTCCTGGACTTTAACTTGTGTATGGACGGTTAGCCTTTTGACGTAACTTCATAAAGGGTTCTCAAATTACAATCAAAATCGTCACCAAGATATGCATTTAAATGACTGTGTTTTTAATGTATTTTGCTGTGTCTTGACAAAGCGAGTACAAAAATGCAAGCAAAAATTGAATTTTTGAAACAAACATCAGTTTAGTGTCATGAAGAATTCAAATATTAAGTACCTAAGCGTTAATTTGTGAAAACAAAGATAGGCAAATATACGATATTTTGCTGGTAAAAATTCTCCATGCACGCTCAGTGTGTTTCTCCAAGTCTTTAATGGTTTCAGTTAGAACTTCAATATCAAAAACATATTAATCGTGTGTAGGCTTCAAATACCTCTGAAGAAAAGCAGAAAATTTGAATTTTGATTCTTTCAGGTCACATACACGTTTGTCGTAAAATATATATTTTCACCAAAAAAAAAAAAAAAATCAATCGACTTGTTTTTTTGTTTTTTTTTTTTTCTTTTTCGTCAACACTCTAGATGAATAGCGACGCAAACTTGCTTTTTTCCGTTTGACTGGCAAGTTTTGCAAACAGTTCAAAAGTTCTGTGGTGGCATGTTTTGTGACGAGCGCAGTCAGATTGTTACATGGGTGTGTTAATGACATCATTGCAACAATACCCCAGGAACAATTGTGAAAAACAAATTGAGCCCCTAGGCACCATACCAGCCAGTTATTTTTCCTTTCATATATCCTCCTTCGTTTCTCTAAATAAAGTATTTAATCGTTTACTATATGCCGACCATTTTTTATCTTGTCTAAAAGTAGCGGTGGCTTGTAACTTTGTTTAAAGAAATTTGAAAAAGAAAACATTGCATAAATTGAATATGTTGCAAATGCAGACAAGTCAATGGTATTATTATTATTATTATTATTATTATTATTATTATTATTATTATTATCATTATTATTGTTGATGTTGTTGTTGTTATTAATATAATAATAACAAATCATAATGATGATAATAATTGTAAATTAAAATAATGAAGATTATGATGATAGTAATAATCATCATCATCATCATCATCATCATTATTATTATGATTATTATTATTATTATTATTATTATTATTATTATTATTATTATTATTATTATTATTATTATTATTATTATTATGTTTGATAAACCAAGATGAGCTACACAGGAAATATTAAGTTTGGATTTAAAAAAGAGAAACTTGAGGCCATTAGTAGCTATTCATATTAAGGTGCGCATAGAAAGTGCATCAAATGCAAGTTTTTAGCAGTGTATATATCAGTTGTGTAATGTAAGTGAAAAGGAACCTTATTAAGGTCATAGGCCGATGTCAGATTGTGCAATTTTTTTCCCCGATACGTTTATTGCCCTGTATACTGTATTTTTATACAGATGTGGAAGGTGGGGTGCATCTGTTATCTTACCGTCCAAGTCTGTTGGATGTGTTGATCTTTCAGACAAATTTGTGTAAGCTATGTACAAAGGAGTGTTCTCAAATACTTGTTCTTGGTGTAAACCAAAAAGCGGGCAATGCTGCTGTGTTACTTTACAGAGGACAATATTCTTATTTTCTGAATATAAATAGTCGTCGTCCAAATACTGATATCTGAAACAAATACCCCAAATGTTGTCTTATATCTGATGCATCATTATGGAAGTAATTGTGAAAAATCACCTTCAAATTCACTTTGGGGGACATTATTAAGGGAAACTTTTATTATCATTGGTTGGGACTATATTAGGCAAAATGGAAGTGATAAACTTGATACATTATGCCCCCAAATTATACCAAATTTATAAGAAGTTAGATTTGGCACATTGGTAAAATACTATAGAATAACGGTCGTGGTATGACATAACTCACGCAGTGGTACAGAATTTAAAACAGATTTTTAATAATAAAAAAACGACAACAAATAATACATGGTAATTATGAATGGGTATAGTTCCAGCAGGAAGTTTAAGCGTCTAAGAATTAGTCCACATGATTTAGATATTAAACTGGACAGGCTCTGGTGGGCGGAGAAATACCTGCTGGATACATGTTGAAGAAAGAGTTGCCGAAAAAATATATATGTTGAAGAGTGGGTTGGGTATGCATGTTAAGTAACCGAAAACGAAAATTAATTATTCATCATTTTGTTAAAAGAATCAGGCATGATGGATGGAAGAGATAGCCAAACATTTGGTCGATTTTCGACATTAAAATTTTGATGGGAAATCCTGTATAATGAGGGAATGTAAAGATACGAAACGAAAACTTTTCTTTACAAACTTATGGCATATATAGACTACAACTATCATTAAAACCTGACTGATAAGGACACCATTGTCTCTGAGGAAAACTGTCCCTACAAGAGAGATGTCCGTATCATCCAGGTATGGCACATTCAGAGCTAATCAAGTTCACATTTATATGCATTAATGAAGCAGCCCCGAATAAACTCATACAAGTGTATACTTAAACATCAAAAGACACGAGAAAATTCCAAATAAGACAATACTGAAATTGAATAAAGAGATTCAGAATTACATATGTAAAATATCATTATACATGTAAATACTTTCAATGCATGTATAGAGAAGCTCACATTGTTGAGAGTGAGTTACTCTTATTCACCCACGAGGGCTCGTCGTTGCTGGGGAAAATCAGGAGTGACAACATGTCACGAGTGGTTTCCTCACTAACAAAGATCCCGATTGAGAGAAAAATAGTAAAATACTCTCCAGCCATGTAAAATTATGTTCAATTAGCTATTCACTGCATAAAATATGCCCTAGGCCTGGTGTGCAGTGTCAGTTTACGTTCTTCTTAGTTATTTAACCGCACATGTGATGTATAAACAAACATTCCCATGCAAATATGAATTTGACTGTATGTTAATACACTGCGTCACTGATACAAGCGCGACACACTTTAATTGTAACAATCTTTAGGCCTTGTGATCTACAATGAGTTGCTGCTCTATGAATTTCACCCTAGAAAATGATAGTTCACCGTCAAACATAAAATAAATAACTGTACTTTTTGTCATTACTTATATATATATATTTATATATATATACATATATACATGTGTATATACATACATACATATATATATACATATATATGTATATATATGTATATATATATATATATATATATATATATATATATATATATATATATATATATATGTGTGTGTGTGTGTGTGTGTGTAAGTGGTGTATACGTGTGCATTGTTGTATTGTATTGTTGTTTTTTTTATGTTGTTGAGGCAGAAGCATTATCTTTTGCATCTCAGGTACAGTAAAGTGATGTCCAAATATAGAAAAGGACTTTTCTTTCACAAATGCAATTAATCTAACTTTGGATAAATGAGTATAAGTAAACACAAGATAATAGACGAAAGATATCATGTGCACCCTACTTGGCCCCTGAAGTACCTGGGGTGGCGCCTGTACAGGCGCAAAGCAGCGTGCCACCATCATGTCAGTGAAACAGCAGGCCATGTCATGGCGAGTGGCCAGCGGTGACTGGTCAATTGAAGACCTGGCATTGGCCCAACTTCGGGGTCGATGTTGGACCAATCAGCTGGTGGTCCTGCCTGCAAATTTAGCCTGCGTGCGGCGAATATTCAACCCCACCTGCCGACATTGAGTCATCGACAGTTTTGTTGATTTTCCCTACTGGAAATCCACTGAGAGACAAATAGATGGAAGTGTATCTTGAAAGCTGGTTGTTTTACATTTTTAATATGTACCAGAGGCGTCATCCTTTTGTTGAAATATTCTTTTGATCTTACGAAAAGCAATTAACTAGGAATGAATAATTGACAAACCTCCATCCCCTCATTGAGCAGCAATGGTAATATACACAGCTGAACAAATATGCAATGTACAATTTCACACAAAATAAGCAGCGCATAACCTGCACAAAATAAGCCACGTCAGATTTATATGAATGCAGTGGTCGTCAAATAAGAGCAGCTTGTTATAACATTAGGAAATACAGCTTTGTTCCATTCAAAGGGGGCATGCTCGCAACAGCTTCCCGCTTCCACAGAAGGCTGTAGAATGACTTCAGGATGAACTTGTCTTGTGACATATGCACTTGTGTATACTCATTTAATGGCTGAAACGTTTAAGAACAGAAATATGGTAAACTGCACTCAAGCCGGCACATCTTAAATATTTATGGCTAAAGGCTATAAATCTAATTTGGATTCTACGAACCTGATGCATTCAAAAGTAGGAGCGATAACTGAAACTTAGGTGTCAAAAGGAATGGAAGACTTTTGATCACATGTAACTATGTTCATAACACAAAGTTTATTACTTTTAATTGTTTCAAATAGTAATAGAGTGGAATAAGCTGCTGAGTTTTTTAAACTTATTCTAATACTCTCCATCACCTAACAGTATATAAACACACTAACCAAGATGTTCTCTAGAATCGAAGAGACGGTATACTATTTATATACTGGCACGACACCGATACAGGAAAACAGAATCATAACCAGTAATTACTGTAACAGTTGGTACAGCAATATTGATCTCATCACCTCACATAAATACTATGTCAATAAACAACGTCGGTTTTATTGAATATGGCACTAAAACAGACATCACTGATGCAATGAAGAAAAGCAAAGGCGCCAGAGAATCAGAAATCAAACTTGGGGTGACAAATACAATGGGGGCATGACTGTATAAAACTCTTGAGTTTCATAGACAAGGGGGACATGACTGTATCAAATGCTGAGTTACAAGGACAATAAACACGTGACTGTATCAAACCCAGAGTTACAAGGACAATGAACACGTGACTGTATCAAACCCAAAGTTACAAGGACAATGAACACGTGACTGTATCAAACCCAGAGTTACAAGGACAAAGCAGACATGGCTGTATCAAATCCTGCGTTACAAGGATAACGACGAATGACTGTATGGTACCCTTAGTTACTTCGACAACGAAGACACGACTGTATCAAACCGTGCGTTATATGAACAACGAAGACATGAAGGTACCAAACCCTAAGTTACAAGGGTAATGAGCACATGATTCAGTAAATAAAACCTCTAGACTCAGACATATATTTGGGAACATTTCAATTAATTTCATTTTTGAGTTGCGGAGAAATATTCTCATTCGACTACCAAATAGGGTTTACTCCCCGAGGCAAAAATATAACAGACTGAATCCAGTAAGGCAGCCCCAAGTGATGCATACTTTTGGACATTCCTGGAGTTTATGACAAATGTTTGGTAAGAAAAAGAACATGCCAATCTTGCAGGTTCTACTGCATTCATTTTGCAAAGGTTCGCCTCCAATCTGTCTTTGTTGTTGTATAAGTACTGTTATAGTAATACCAGGGGGTGTTGTCGACCTTTCCTCTAGTCAACGCATCTCGCACTGCGGTGACAGAGGTTTCCATAATGCAGAAAAGTGTCATATTTTTGTATCTTGTTGCTGGGGCTTTTTCGTCTTTTAGCTGTTGCTCTATACAGTGTATAACTCACTTTTTACCAAGTCTGGCATTGGTGATCATGCTTATCCTCCTGTTTTCTTTCAGCGCCAAGTTTGACTGAGTCAACATCTTTCCTTGCGCTTAGGACGCGATGCAAGCAGAAGGAGGCTGCTAAGTTGGATTGTTCTCACGGTCTTTGCTCTCTTATGGTAAATGCAGACATGTTGGTACCTGAATGAAGAAAACATTTACAATAAATAACAAATTGTGATAATTATGGCAATGCAGAATACATCTAGTCTTATGAAAACTGCTTGTCTTGTCATTTCAGTTTCCACAGAATATCATAGGCCTAGGTCTACTTATCTGTTTTGAATCGAAATCCTTTCACAGGCAGTAATGTAAAGCTGTCTGCATAAAACTGGACATGTTTTGAAAAAACAAGGCATAAAAACTCATCAATTTTCGAAACAGGCCTATGTCTCAAACATAATTCTCAGTTAAAAAAAATGGCGCTCTTTATCTTATACGAGAAAACATGTGGACTGACTATCATATCAACTTAAAACCAAGCCCTCGGGCTATTAAAAGGTTTGAACTTCCTGGAACTGACTGCATTCGCAAACGTGGGTGCTGCTTGACACTAGGAAGGAGGCACCGTACCTAATACGTTTAAATCAGAGTGCAGCCTGCATGCTTGACGGCAATTTAACAGCATATTTGACGCAAGATTGACATACTCGCTATTTGCGAGCAGCTCGGACACCTTTTGGGTAAATTATGTGAAATGTTTGCCAACTGCCCCATGGATAACGCTATGCAGACCTGCTGCTTAATTTTATATTGAGTTTGAAGGGGAGTGGTGACAGAGGAAACCGAACTAGTCACTGAACTGCAGATTCCCAAATACTAGCCTCTGAACGCGTAAAGGATGCTGGATCCCTGGTCCTCCGGTCTTGATCTTCGTGCCACGCCGATCAGCGAGGAGCGCCATCCCCACGAATTCGTGGAGCCGCTCTACCGCGCAGATTTCAGCATACTTTTCAATTTGTAGTTCATTGTCAAACAGAATATAGATGTTATGTTTTGGTGGGCATGCGTTGATCTGCTGTCTCGACTGATTTTACCACATGCGCCAGTGATGTCAAATTTTAAACGACTGTAGCAATGAATCTTAAGTTTGAATATGAGAGACAGTAAACATGTATTATATATATATATATATATATATATATATATATATATATATATATATATATATATATATATATATATATATATATATAAAAGGCCGCTGAGATGAATCAATGTCAGCACGTGTGGTGTTCCCAAACAAAAATTTAAATTTTAACAACATAACAAGTACATTAGTCTGACCAGCATCTCTTTACTAAGCTCCTTGCAACTCACCTTTAGACACTTTTTTTCCCGACAGGCCTGGCGTTCCTATCTGCTTTTTCGCACAAAAGAAATGAAAATACACGCATAGATAAACAAATGAATAGATAAAGAAAGTACAAAAAGAAAGAAAAAACATAAGAAGTATAAATAAATAAATATATAAACAAACAGCCAGACAAATAAATAAATAAATAAATAAATAAATAAATAAATAAATAAATAAATAAATAAATAAATAAATAAATAAATAAATAAATAAATAAATAAATAAATAAATATATCTGTATCAACCCAGGTATATTTAAAACAGCAATTATCATATTGACTCTTATGGTCAACTTTACCTGAATAATTTGATCTTCCTTAGCAATTTTCTGAAGCCACGTCCCATTTGGAAACACGGAAGACACGGTCGCTTGGTTGGACGAACCACAATGTGTGGCAAAATTGGCGCACGTGATCTGCATGGAAAGCACGTGGCTTTGTGGACGCTTTCACATGCAGCTTGACAGCTCAAAATGGTCGACAAACTTCCGCTGCAAAACAACTAAGTGGGTGACCAACAACGGCAAAGAGAATGATGGATTGGTATGGCGACATATCCAATGATGGATTATAGAAGAAGGAAAAAACAGGGGCCTGGAAGGTGTGGCTGTAGGTAGGATTTGAACGACAGTTCTGAAAGTGCAAGTGCAAATAAAAACTGTAAGTATAAGGTAATACCGATGATAATATCATTGCTGTAAATGAATGATGTGGGCTTTTTTAACATAATTCACCAATTTTGGAGCAATGCTCGGAAAACTGAATCAAAGATAGCACTTCCGTTGTACTAAAATAAAACACTTCCCACTGGAATTCTTCGTGATAAAACCGAGGAGCTAGAAGACTGCAGAGACATCACTCATGGATTAAAAAATAAATCCAAGCCAATATCTAGATTACTGATCCCACATCATCATGGATCAATGTACTGTCCTGTTTCGTTTTTTGTACCAGTTTATTAAAGGACTGACATTGACATTCGGATTGAGTCAACAGCGCGAAGGCTGCCGAGAAAAGCAGTTGACGTGGACTCTTCCATCTATAACTAAAGGCATGTTGCCACTAAAACGGCAGTTTTCCGTGGAATATGAATCTAGCATCCTTATCCTTTTATGATGATACTGGGGAGTTCGACTTACGTAGTGGACCTTGGTCGCATTAGGAATGAAAGAGTTAAAGCCGTCTCGGGAGCTGCTGTCACAAGAGGTCTCAATAAAGGCTCAGGGACCAATTATTGGGCAAAACAAAAGCTCCTGTAGTGCTGTTGAGATGATTCTACAAAGCTCATTGTCTCCAAAAGGAGAACCAAAGTCCATAATAGTTATTCTGTGAAGCACGTAAATTTCATCCATATCTTTCTGTTAAGTGCTTTCGTAAGAAATTACATTCCGTTTCGGGCCAGTGTGCAAGCGCACTCTTCACTTTTAGCTGGTCTAATAATTCACTGATCAATAAAAACATGAATTTCTATGATGAAAATAAAGGTCTTCATTGGTTCTACAGGGAGCATGACAAACACGAAGTTTCATGCTGAATCCGATGCACCATCGTGGTTTTATGCAATGTGGTCGGTCCAGGAACAAAACTTAATGCTTGACCGAGTGCAGTAAAAATATTGTCCTGCAAATGAGATCAAGTGCAGATGTGATCATCGTGTTTGGTATTGATTTTGGCGATGGGGGTGGGGATAGGGTAAGTGACATGCACTTTTCTTCCTGTCAAAAAGGGAACGCTACTGTTGGTATAGGATTTGGACGTGATACAGAGGGTAAGTGTGGGGGTTGTGTTATTATGTCTGGATGAGAACCCAGGCATTTTGTTTTTCAGTGAATTCTTTTGCTTCCCCTTCTTTCTTTATTCTTTACCACCAAATTTTTCCGGAGTTTTTCTGGGACACTATTATTCCGAAAACCACATGTCTTCCCATGGTGACTGACCTACTAGTGAAACTGTACATATCGTTTGGAACAGTCATGATGTTTTTAATGATGCTAATTGTGTGCAATTGAAATTTTAAAAGTTCCATATATTCCAAACTATTGCATATAGACACACAATTACAACTCCATGTTTAAATTGTGACACCTGTCAAAATAATTGACAGTAAATAAAAGGTTGTAGCATTTAAAATTATGCTAATTAGGGGCATTTAACAATTTAAAAGTTGAATATCTACAATACCATTATATATAAATATGCCATTCTAACTTCAATTTATATGTTTGTGGGAAAGCCGCATCCAATGAACCATGACAATGTAAAATATGAATTTATGCAAATTATGTGAATATACAAATATTAAAGTCTTAAATAACTGTAAAACTGTTATAGATGGAGGTGCCATTCCCAACTTCAAGTAATACGTTCGTGATACATTTGCATCCAAAGGACCATTAAACAAAGTTGTACAATTTTAATCTATGCAAATAAGATGTATAAACAAAACTTAAATTTTGATCAACTTGAATAAGTTCAAAACTGTTACACATGGAGGTGCCATTCCAGCTTCAGTTTGTAGGAATGTAACATAGCCACAAGCCATTGAGCCATAAATCAAACTTTTAGGCTTTTAATTTATGCAAATTTGGGAAATACACAAAATGAAAATATTTACATAACCTGCAAAACTATCATATATAGTGGTGCCATTCCGACTTAAATTTATAAGTTTATGAGATGGCCACATCCAGTGAACTGTGAACAAAAGTTGTAGCATTTCAATGTATGCTAATTAGGCTGATTCACCAAATCTAAATTATGTTGAACAATGACAAAGTGTAGCATTTCAAACGGTTTTCATTTTGAAGGCAACCAGATAGATTTGCAGTTTAACAAATCTTCTTTTGTGGTTTAATTCTTATTTGTTTGAATATATTTACCCAGGGTAACCCGTTCAGACACAGACTGTTCTTCCATGGGGCCCTGCTGTACAATAAATAAGTAAGATACATAAGACTAACGTCAATATACGGCAAAATGACTAAGACACAATAATATAAATAAAACACTAGAGAGCCCAGATCAGGGATACTACTATAAATTAAACAAAATTCAAAGACTTATGACGACTTTAAAATTCGAATACATCTGAACGTCGCTTCAAAACGTCTAGACGATTTTTAAAAACAATAGCACCGTTGAACAGAAAAGATATTTAAATATCTCTTTGCATTGAAAAGGCACATGGACGTTAAAGTTAGATGTATACCTGGTGTTATGGTCCTTTATGTCTCATAGTAAATTGATTTGGTCACATAAATAGTGTGGTGCCAGACTTTTTATACATTTAAATATTAACGTTTAGGTATGGAAAATTCGCCTCTTTCATTGCTCGTCATTTTAGTTGTGTGACCTGATCTTCACCTCTTACATTCTCTGTACCATTTCTAACTTTTTCGATACATTTGCCCATGCAGTGTCTGCGTAATCTATGTAGGTGAGGTGGTTGTTTTAAAAATCGTGCCGAACATACATGTACCTTTTGGTAACTGACCCATGCGGCTGAACACCGCAAACTTAGCCATTACTTTTACGTGAAATTTGAATATGTTTATACCAGTTTAGCTGATTGTCAACTGTCACACCAAAATACCTTACTTTGCCAACCTAATTTATTTCACATCCATCCATATACCAAAATTGTTTTACTTTTGTCAGCATTTAGCACCAACCTGTTCTCTTTATACCACAAACTAACGTCATTCAAGTTTGACTGTTTACGGCACCTGGCCTAAAAGTCGAGTATCAAACCCCAGAACATCATTTTTACTTTCTTTAACCAGTTGTTTCAGTGAAAAAGAATAACATTTTGACAAGTAGATTTTGCCAGCTTAATGTTGTATCTACTCGCTGGGCCACCCATAATATGTTACATCTGGCCTTTGGCAGATGTGCATTTACCTTGTGCCCAATCTCGCAAACGTATCCACAAAAATCATCAAGGCTAATTTTACCCGGAATTCCAATCCTTATCCTTTTTACTCCGTAACAACTCACGTATATGTTTCCATGGGGAAAACTATTTTTGTTTCTCTTTATTCATCACATCACTTATCATATTTTGCGCTTTTTATAATTTTCTCACACTATTTCATCACCTGTATTGACAGCACCTTCATGTAACTTGTCTTTTTACACATAATTTTGACAATATCATTGTTGAAGCAAGGATTTGTACGATCCGTCAATCTTATAACTTTGGGGCATGGGTGTCACAATGGATGTGTTCAAAGGTGCTTTAAATGATCGATATGAGCTAGAAAAGTGTGAAAATTTAGAATGTTATTGAATGCAGACTTGATTGGGATTCCGCCTCAGCCTCGTTCTGATTTCTGCCAGGGTGGCAGTGTTCCAAATATGGCAAGGACTTTTGAATAGGGTGTATCGGCCAGATGATTGCGGGACATCCATATTAATTTCCCGCCACAATTGCATACCCTGCTTGTGTAATCTCACTTGGCGATATACAGGTCGATACCTGAATGGACAAGCGGGATATTAGTATATATTAAAGACACATGGAATTTAGTTCTTAAAAATGTTTCGGGAAGCACTAGATGAATACCAGTTAATTGGTGTTTTAAATTTCTCAAACAGCGCGAATTTTATAAGAATTGAGCATATGGCCCTGTCTGTGACAGTGATGTGACCCGCACGTCCCCCGTGATTGCCAGGCGTCACACCCGTGCTTTGTGGCGGGAAAGTAATATGCATGCGGCGTTTTCCTTCAAAGCATTCTTTGTACCTTGGCTGACCAGTAGTCAGCGCCTATACGTCGGTTGGATTAATTCACGTGTTTTTTTTTTTGTGTGTTTTTTTTTTGGTTTTGTTTTGTTTTGTGTGTGTGTGTGTGTGGTTTTTTTTTTTTTTTTTGTTTTGTTTTGTTTTGTTTCGTTTGTTTGTTTGTTTGTTTGTTTTGTTTTTTTTCTGCGCTTTTGTGAGGGTCGCTCAAGTGTCCACAATTCACATTTTCAACTTCTTCTCCAAAACCGTTGGCGAGATTCACTTCAAACTTGGTGGGGATGTGCCTTGGGTAGGTCTGTGCCAAGTTTGTTCAAATGGTCACGGTCAATTGATTGTTATTATCATTATTTTTATGAAATGTCTGTTCTTTTTGGGGGAACACCTTAAAAAGACTTCTTCTCCGGAACGGCTCTCGCAATTGCTTTGGTATTACACAGGTTCACTCCTAGGGACTCCTGGTTCTTAATTTGTTCACCAGTTGAGCTACATTTTTTCCAAATTTTTAATGATTTTTTGTTTGTTTTTGCTACTTTCGACTTTTCCGGAACCATCTCACATTAAAATGAAACTTGGTGGATATCTTCCTTGTGAAAGGGTCAATTCAAGTTGTCCACTAGGGGGCGCTGCTATGGATTCCTGATTTTTGACGATTTCTCTTTTTTCAATTCGGGTACTTATCGGTAAATTAACCTTTCTTATTGATTACTATGTTGGTCAATGGGCTTTTTAATGCTAATTTAGATTTTCCACTTCTTATTCGAGACCGTCATCTCGATTGACTTCAAACATGCTAGTAATGTACCTTGGGTGGGTCTATACCAAGTTTGTTTAAATGATTACGCTCCAGTGACATTTTTTTTTTTTTGGACAAATCTTATAAAATCTTTTACTCCAAAAGGGCTCACCCAATACCTTTGATATCATACAGGAACACCCTTGAGGACTTTTAGCTCTTATCTTGTTCACATGGTGACACTGCATTTTTTCCTATTTTGTAATAAGTTTTTTATATGTTTTCGCTACTTTCGACTTCCTCCCCAGAACCGTCACTACGGTTAAGCTGAAACTTTGCGGACATGTTCCTTGTGGAAGGGTCAGACAAAGTTGTTCACCGGGTGGCACTGGTGTTGATTTCTGACTTATATTTTTTTTTTTTTTCAATTCGGGTACTTATCGGTAAATGCAGCTTTCCTATTGATAGCTATGTAAGTCAATGGGCATTCTAATCCTAATCCACATTTTAGACTTCTCAAAAGAAACTCTCTGTCCGATTGACTTCATACTTGGTGCCAATATACCTTGGGTGGATCTCTACCTAGGTTGTTTAAATGGTCAGGGTCCAGTTATATTGATTTTTTTGTAATTATTTTGGTCAAAGCTTTAAAAAAAGGTTTAATAAGAACGTTTAAGATGGGAATTTCTTGTAATGGTTATAACTTAAATTATTTTGGTCTTATGTGTGTCAAACTTAGGTAGGGATGTACCTTTTATAAGTGTATACCCATTTTGTGCAAGCGCTCATGCTCCTTGGACTTTGACCTCGTTCCCAAGGTTACAGGGCAACTGACATGAACTTTTATCTTCACTTGATAACTAGAAGTCTTTTTTATCCAGAACGTACCTTAATGTTGCACATGTTAATGTTTGTCTATGAAGGTTATGCTAAGACAGTACATGAGTGATCTTGTCCTCATTTCTGGGATCACTGTGCAACAAACATGAACGTTACTCTTCATTTTAACTTTAAAATCACTTTAACTGGGACCTTGATGTTGCACATGTTAGTGTTCTTGCATAAAGGTCTGACTTACTCAGTACATGGGTGACCTTGATCCTATCCCAAGTTCACAGAGCCACAAGTGTAAGGAGTCTCTGGTTCAGCTGAGCATGGGCCGTTCACACAGCCCTCTTGTTGTTTTTCACGCCACTACGTTTGCGCTGGAAAGCCTGCGACTTTGAACTTGACATTTTCTTATTACCAGATGCATTCTGTTATAAAATTTGGGTATAGGTTATTGTCTTTTATTAGTCAATACGCGATTTAGGGTGGAGCGCAGCAGTACGCAGCCCATTCTAAATCTCGTCAAAACAGTTTGGTATATTTTATCATTTTATGCTCTATATGCCCTATTTATTCATATTTGTAATGCTCGAATCTCGTCTTTATTTTATCTTAGTTCAGTCTATTTTATCATTTACGCTCTGTACACCTTTTTTATTCATACCCGTTCTATTTATCTTGAGGTATTTGTGTGTTTCCCCGAACACGGGGGTCAAATAAAATATATAAGAGGCGAATAAATGCCTTTGTGACATGGGTGGTAGGAACAGACCAACTGGGAAGTGTTGATTATATCATATAATCCATTCTTCCTGTGAAAAGTGTGGATTATGGTCTTCCTTTACAATTAAATAACAAGTGAAGTAAACATATAATGAGCAATTTTTACACAATAGCATTGCTATCGTTATGCAGTGCATCATGACCTGCCGGCAGTGTTTTGTCGAATCTTTTGTTGACACCTTACCCTGAACAGCCTAAACTAAGGTATTATTCTAGCAGGATCTGTGCAGATGATCACAGGACTTAGAATAGTACAGACGTGCATTCCTAGAACCTTCCACGTTGTCTGTCATATCTAGCATGATATCACTTTCGGCATAATGTAAGTTGATGTACAAGACTCAATTCACAACACTTAATCAGTGTCCATACTAAGCATTAAACTCGAAAAAATAAGTGAATTTAATTCCAAGAATGTATTGCTTTTTTACCTGTAAAAGGTTTCTTGTAGCGTGAACTCTCGTCGTGATGACACGTACTCCTCTGAAATATAATAACTGTTGAGTGGGAATATTGCCCAGTTCACTTAAAACTGTCATTTTGGCTTCCGCCATCTGGTCTTGCTACTGGCATTAGGTAAGTGGAAAATACATGAGCAAGCAGTCAAAATTGACTGTGCATGTGGCAACGTATGTAAGCGGCAAACTACACCATGTACAAAAGGTAGGGGGAAATGTAGTGCACCAAGGAATATATTGGCCAGTTTCTACCACCCTTGTTACAAGTCATTCATAACACGTCACTGTGACCATTGTGCCACCATAATCAACTCGGTCTTCGACCTGGTTGATTGTGTGGCATAATGGTCATTTGACATGCTATAACTATCCTATAACTAATTTAGAACGCTTATCAATGGCTCTTAAATTTACACAAAAATGATTGGCATGCAGTGAGTTACAGACCATAAAAATGCACGTGGCATTCATCGAGCGGACACGTCGTGGAAAACGTTTCGCTACATTTCCCCTTGCTCTGCGAACATGTGAAGCACGTCTTTTCTGTCATGAGATCCATGAGTAAAGCAAACGAGTAAAATTTACCACAGGCAGAGTTTGACAAAAAATAAATATTGAAAATTGAAAATGTAGACAGAAGTTATTGTTGAGGAGAGGATGACCATGATTCAGACACACAATAGGCCCATAGCTACTGAGGAGGGTATCTGGACCCTGTTGATGTCATTTATGATGACCTGTTACATTAATCCACCCGAATTTATCCACCCAGGACCTAATTAAGGCGACATGTGCACCTATGAAAGTAGAAGTTTCCCATTTAGGTGAGTGACATCTCAGCGGCCAGGTACCTTAGTATTAGAGTAGTGATACTAGCCAAGTGGAGCATACGAGTCACCAGACTGACCGAGTGCTTGCACGAACCCGCTCAGAGTGACGAATGTGCTCCACGCGGCTCGTTTCGCTTTTATCCAGTAACTGGTTCCAAGTCCCTTTGCAATGGTCACTTCACAGCAGTACCAGGGGAACTAGGTTATCATGTCCCTTGGCATTGGAACTTGGAGCTTATGGGCAATTTCACCCTCCAGTCTATATTCTCTAGGTTTTCTTTGGGGGGGGGGGGGGGGTGTTTTGTTTTGTTTTGTTTTGTTTGGGGGTGGTGTTTTTATTGTTTGGGGGTTTTTGTTTCTGATTTTTTTTTTTCAAATAATAGAGCTACATTTACAGGATAAATATAATTTCATTTTATTTTCATCTCTTTTCAGTTGTGCTGTCTAAATACTGCCTACTACATGGAGGTAGAGTCTCTTTACATCGACATAATGATATTCACCTCCCATATGCAACTTTGCCCATAATTGTAAAGGTGTTCGGTCAACCAAGTGCCTACAGATGAGGGCGTTTTTTTTCAGTCATGCACGAAGTTTGTCTGCAAAGTAGGCCTTCCACTTCAAGCCAAGGGCTGCTGCAGTCTGTGTAAGGTGAGAAACGTGGTGCAGGTCCATAAGGCGTTTTGCCGGACCCGCGAGACAGATCAATGGACACGCTCGGCAGCGCCTCGCGTGTCCTTTGATTCATCTAGCAGGTTCAGCAAAACGCCTATGGAACTGCACCAAGTTCTTTACCTATCTTAATGAACATTTCTATTGTTTGATCTACTTTGACATGCGATTTATTATCGTATTTGCATTGTACATGCAAACATCTTGATGGAAATTAACAAAGATGGCACATAGAACTATTTCTGATTGCCAATTCACCCGCATGTGGCAATGCGTAATGCCATCCTGTTTGCACGCGCTGCTGATTCTATCCATCAGCAATGTAGAATGCGTTTAACATTTTAGGCACAAGCAGAACCCGTAGGTCAGCCAGTCAGCCTTGTTAGACTAGTGTCTCCAGGATCGGACGACAAACAGGCAATGAAACCTGCCGCGGTTCGAATCCCCTTCTTGCCTTCGCAAAATTTCTCTCTTTTGGAAAAAAAGTGTAAGGGACATTGCAAAATCTCGGTCCGTCATTTCTGGTCATGGAAAGGAGTACTTAAACTTCTCCCAAAACAGTAAGTCATCAGTTGGAGGTCCATCGTCGTTGAAGTTAAGGTATGGTCTGAAACAATAGCAAGATTCAGTTGGAAGTCCTTCTTGGAAGTTAAGGTATGGTCTCAAACAAGAGAAATAGTTCATTAAATTGGGGACGAGGATCGCCCGCGAGCTGGCGATGTAGGTAACAAAAGAAAGCACCTGCTACCTGGCCAAGCGCCCTCCTGGTGATTGGCTGATCAGCCCATATATTCATAACCCCCCTGTATTGCCTCATGAGATAGCGTTACTGACCCCATCAGCATTGCTTGCCAGCTTGTGTGTTCCGATAATTGGATTACGCAAAACCAGTGTGCTCGACAATTAAGAAAGCATCTTCCATAAAGTACTTGTGCGATTTGTGTATTCCTTGACTGCTGCATTACAGGAAGATGGATGCTACTGAACTAAAGAGTTGACATTGGCCCAACGTTGGCAAAGATAGCCCAATATTGGGTCAATGTTCGGGCAACCTGGCCACAGACATAAATCCTTCTAGTTTTCATATTAGCATTTTTCAGTCTAAAAAGTCGGAATTTTGGAATTTTATAATTTCGTGAACGGCATTTAACAGATAAAAATATCAGAAAAACACGGAGGATTTTTGTCCTATAATTCCAATTTCGTTAATTGGTGATAATTGGAACACGAAACCACACCTGGATGTCAGCTTCATACTGGTGTCTGAACTGTGCTCTGGCCGGGGTCACATCATTTTCTTTCCCACCATAAAGTTCCCACCCGGTCTGGCAGACAATGCACGTATATGACCACCAATGTAACAACTCTGTGATGCACCAAACCTGACTTACATAACTTTATTTAAACAGAAGCTACTGCATGTAGAAAACACAGTATTTTCACAATTACAGACTATCTCCATAGGGATGCGCAACTAGCCAATCACAACTGTGGTCTGTAACCACCTTGACTACTCGCTGGGTCGGACCTCTGTTACTCTTTAATTTCTGTGAGCACCATATTTCTCGTCACGAAAGGTACTTTCTTCGTGAACTGGTCAAATCAACGTGTCTCCTGGAATGAATCTTTCATCTGTATTGTGACTGTTATTTCGTTTCTCAATGTTTCTGTGTTAATGAGTCATTTTTCTCATAGAGCTTCAATTCTCTGAGTTTTTGCATTCCTGTGCTTGTTCTGATAGCTGTTGCACCAGATGAAGATGAGGTTGCTGTAATTTGTGCAATGTTGCAGAGAAGGAATGAAACTGCCGCAGAATTTTGTCTATTTTCTGGGCAGCTTTCATGCATTCTAAGCAGCACCAGATAGCTGTGTGTGTGTTCTGAACTCTGCTATTGGTAAAATATTTGGACATAATGCAGATGGTAAGTGCGCCGATTGTGTTTCATCTATTATATTAGATTACTTATCTTAATCGTGTTGAATCTAATTTTATATAAAACACCGTGTTGATCACACTGCATGTTAAAGCAATATGAGTGGGTTTTTTTTTTTTTTTTCATTTTGCTTCCTTTTTACGCACGAGTGTAGTATGACGCGAACAAACAAATGACAGAGCAAGCAAAACATTAAAACGTGCACTTGTTTACATCTGTGTGGTCATGAACACTGATCAGTGAGGTTTCTTGTTGCACCAGGAAACATGCTTGCTTGAGTTGGCCACCTTGAATACACATATACCACGGTACATCCGTTGGCCAGTGAGTCATCATGGGTATCATATATTTATCAGGCCACCACATAACCTTTGCCTGAAGTATGCACTATTTCTTTATGTTGGTTTTTTCGCAGACCTTAGCCATCTTATATGTAAAAGTAAATTATAGAATACATTCAAAGTCGTTGTCCTCCGCATTGATCGGTTTTTGAAAAGAAGAGCACAAGCCAAAGGCGCATACTTTCTTTTTGAGTGAGAAAGACAGAGAGAGAGAGAGAGAGAGAGAGAGAGAGAGAGAGAAGGAGAGAAACATATTGATAAGGAGGCTAACGAATTTAGACTCGAATATATTAAATGTCCGAGCATGTCCTCGTCACGAATTAAAGTATTAGAATGCATGTCAGCGGGAAAAAAAATGAAAATAGAAATCTTTTTTCGTTTAAACCTGTCAAGCTGAACGTCTGACATGCTTTATTTACTGACCACTCTGAATTTTTAGGGCAAACGGGTACATCGAAATATGAATAACAGGGAAAACAAAATATGGCCTGGCAGTTCAAACTGTCTGTGATCGAGTAGTTAAGCTGTACACTGGAGTTTGTCGCCTCTGATGAATTTGGCTGATACCTTTTTTCTTTTTTTTTTTTTTAACAATCGTACATGTGTTGGGAAGTTGTGGTAAACCCACCAATCTCATGTCTCAATGTCTTTCGTCTGGAAGTCTGATTCGCAAAAGAGAGAAAAAACGATGATGATGACAATGATAAATGAAATGAAATATAATAAAATGTATTAAGATATATGGAAATAGCTATCAAATAGGAAGAACGATGGAAAGACAGTGAAATAAAACGCTTTTTTCGATACTCAAGTCTTTACTGGTGACAAAGGTATAAGTGCAGCGCCTACATATCCACAACGTGTCCGTGATCAGGGATGGAAGGTTGGGGTGGAACTGAATCGAGCATCTGGCTTTTTCCGCGCATTCGGCGCAAAGTTTGGACAAGGGATCCAAGGGAATTATCCGCTTGGAAAGTTATTAAGCTTAAGTTACAAATACAACATCCCAATATATTTTGGTAATTATACATGTCAGTATAAATTAATGATCATTAGATCAAAGGAAAGATCATGTTTTGCTGAAACTCTCAATGCATGACCATTTAAAACATATCATTGGAAGAGACTGTGCGTAAAATAAATCCGGCGGTGTAAGTCTGAATATGTGCATTCACATGTACCTTAAGTTTAGCAAGTTCGTTCAATGATTTACAAAATATATTTTGTTGTCAAATTAAAATGATTATGACTGGAAAGCTTATAATTTAGCCTTTCATCATTTTTGGCTTTGCCATGATCCACTTTTAATGTATGTTCCTGGATCAGATTGACTAAACAACGGACGGGGTATGCAAAGATGTGGTGTGTATGGGGAAAGAGTCTCAAATTTGAGTATAAATCAAAGAACCGAAAATAGCTATTTGCAAAATATTTTTCATCGAATGAATTCAAGGCGATATGATAAAAAAAAATAAAAATTGCCAAGAAGCTACTTAAATTAGATATATGTTTTCTACTGTTAAAACGTGCAATCTATTGACCAATTTGAATTTAATATTTATATCATATAGACTTTCTATTTGATTTCATTTTATTTTATTTTAGTTAAGGTGACATCAGCTCGAAGGATGCTCAAGCTCTCGTGCATGTAACAACACACACACACACACACACACACACGCATATATATATATATATATATATATATATATATATATATATATATATAATATATATATATATATATATATATATATATATATATATATATATATATATATATATATATATATACTCCCACAGTCATTGGTGTATACGTTTTACAGTTAAGGCTCTGAAGGGGCTTGCCGTTTAACGATACCTGCATGAATCCAACTTTTCTTTACATCCAGTGTTGTCCACTTTTCATAAGTTCAGGGCCAATTTTCTTACTTCCGATCTAATTTTCCCAATATGCTTACATCAGAATTTTTCAAGTCTAATTTACTCAAACTTTCCTAGGTTCAGGTTTGATCTCCCAAGTTTAAACGTTCGGTCCACGAGGGAAGGGGATGGTTCCAAGATGTTGTGACTAAGCCCTGCAAGTGCTTATCCCCTTTTTTCCAGTTGCTAATTCCCTAGATATAGGGTGGGTGAGTCCATTTCCCTTCCTGTGGGGCGAAGGGGGGGGGGGCAATGGATGGGTCCATCCTTCGGCCAACAAGAATGTGGCAGGGTCCAATATTCAACAGGATGGTGAATTGAACAGTGTGCTAAATTTTAGTTGCCGAAATGGGTGTGATAGGGTGACAGGGGGCATTCGCCTTGCAAAGAAAAGGAACTGAACTATTGTGGCACCATTTCTGTTACTGATACACTAAAAAACCGCTGATTCAAAATAACATGAAGATCATTTCATGACGTTTACAAGCAAAGAAAATATAAGTAACAGAGAAAGAAACGTTGGCCTGTTATGACCACATTTTAATTATGCTGCAATTTATGACAACTTCACTGGTGGAATTCCTCTAAATCAGTAGCTGACACTACACTATTGCATTAAGGAAAGGGGGACCATGAAGATATCGCCAGTATACTTGTTTACGGCTGCCAGTATCATACTTGCCTCCAAAGCAGACCCACTCTGCGTATTTTGTCTACTCCGATGGGGTCTTCCCTTCTTTGACTAGGTCACTGTTTTAGGGTTGGAAAAGTGACTCAGTTTCTAATTGGCTGAGTATAGTTTCTATCCGTAACAGGCTTCAGTACACTAGGGACCAGAGGCTGTAACTGGTCTAGGTGATAATTATGAACTTCCTGATTGGTTACTCAGTCTAGGGGGAGGTTCACAGTATAGTTTTGTTTGCCTTACTATAAATAAAATCCTGTCAAAGAAGAGCAGACCAAGTGTAGTTCCACGGAGCTTGGTCTGTGCTGCAGGCAAGTATTATGCGAGCAATTGGATACAATTCCAAACATTACAAATACTCATTTTTGACGGCATGTATAGAAATGGCAATACCAATGCTTTAAACATATGAATACCAGTCATGACCACTGAATGCAGTACATATACCTGTGGCCAGTACTTCAATATAAATATGAATACCAGTGCTTCAGTTTTGACAAGGTGAAGTACTAGTAAAATCCATGTATTTATATAAACGTGTCAAAGTCATGAGCAGCTAAAATCAAAGAAAGACATGGCCAATGATAACCTGCCAGTAGAAATGTAAAGCAAGCCTATGAATACCAGTATCACAGCCATAAAAATTTGAGACACAAAGCAGCACATACATATCAATATCAATATCCACAAAAGTCAATAATGCTGAAATACCAATGAAACTTATGCATGTGAATATCAGGATGTCCGGGCAAAAGCAATACATCCAAAAATATCAAATGGCTTGATCATGACAGATTGAAACACAGTGTTGTATTCATAAAAATGAATTGTTATGTTTCGGTATACATGCAATTACAGTGCATGAGAGAAAGTTAAACTTTGAATTTAATTTCATGTACCCCCCTCACCCCCCCCCCCCCCAACAAAATGCTTTTAAAGTTACCATAGGCAAAACCAAAATCCCACCTTCAGCAAAAAGATATGGGCTCTGTTCACTGTTAAATTATAGATATATTCACACTTGCATTAATATGCTTAAGATAAATTTCTCTATTTTGGAATGGAATTATCCAGAAGAATAGTTATGTTGCAATGATACAACAGCTCACACATACCTATATACCAGGAATCTGTGGCACACAGTTGATTACAGCAGTTGGAAGATGTCTTGCTGACTCAGACCTGTGATAACGGCACAAAGGCTTATCTTTGTTTACAAACAAATCTAAGTGTGGCCTAATGGCGAGCCCCAACCCTCAGACTCCAACAGAAATGGTTCTATTTACAGCAAAAAATAGTTCCTTCCAAAAATCATGAGTCATTATGTAGGGACCGGAGAAAAAGAAAATAAAACAAATTACAGGAGTGATACGCAAAAGGTGAGTTTTTAATTATCTATGCCTAAATGAGGACAATACAGAGATTTTAGTTATCACCATCAAGCGTACACTAACAAATTTAGGAGAGATATGCATCCAGGTAGTTGATAGTCCGGTTACTCCGTACTGACATTTGACGCAACTTTTTCAATGGAAAAACATGTGAATAATGTATGCAAACTTGCTTATCATCACCTGCGCAACATCAGACTTATTAGGCAATGCCTCGATTTTAAGTCAGCAGAGACACTTCCACATGCTTTTGACGCCTCCCGGTGAGACTATTGTAACTCTCTTATAAGGTGAAATGGCCATGCCCCGATTTAAATCAGCATACAGTCCTCTTTATAGTCAAATAAAGCAAAAACTATTCATGTAAACGCGTGGAAAGTGTACATTTTTGAAAAGGTTATGACCATCAGATAGTGAATAAACAAACAGCATGACCATGTTTTGCTAATTGTTGTATAAACTACCGTTTCTTTTATCTTTAATTTCAATGAAACCTGATTACATATATGTGGAAAATGACTTCTTACTCGTTTAACCAAACTTTAATCTGTTTTAACTGAATTACTCCTAATATATGTGGCTAAAAAGTGTCGATAGTTTTTTTTTTTTAACACGCTGTTTGTTTTGGAATTATGGAGAGCTAAACCTTAGGAACCCATTACATGTATGTCTGGTGACGGGAACATTGAGGCCCCATAACTGCAAAACAAACACAGTGTTAAAAAATCCATGGGACGATTTTGTAGCCACATGTGTGCCCAGTAACTGTAAACAATTGCAGGAAACCACCAAGTAGCTATTTCCACATTTATATGCCCATGTTACATTGTGTTTGGAGATCAAAGATATCGTTGTTTGTACAACATTTTATATTAAAGGGTCGTTATTTTAGATTGTTTGTAACCTTTAGAGCATGATCTTCCCAGGTATATATATATATATATATACACTTTGGTTATGTTTACATGAATAATTTTTACATTAGTTTGCCAGAAAAGGGGTAGTAGGCTGATTTTACCGGGGCATGGTCATTTCACCTAAGTGGTTCATCTTTGTATCAAATACAAAAGCTTCAGATGGTTCAAAACACTGCTGCACGGATACCTACAGGTCCTAAATGGCGGGAGCCTATTACGCCTGTGCTTGCTAGTCTCCACTGCCTACCGATCCCGTACAGGATTCAATTAAGATTCCTGTTCTGACTTACAAATGTCTTAATGGAACTGCACCAAGATACTCAACTGAAATCCTTCAACCATATGTTCCCACACGTTCATTCTTTTGACTGTCCCAAGGACTAGATTGATTACTTTCGGGGACAGATCTTTCAGTAAAGCTGCCCCTTGTCTCTGGAATGCCCTCCCTATGTACATTTGATGCGCTGCTGGTTTATAGCATTTTAAAGTTAAACTGAAAATCCACTTGCACAGGAATGCTTTTCAATTATATTTAGTTTACCACTGATCGAGTGACTGTGACATTCTATGTTTTACCTGTGATTTTTACCTGATTCGACTTATTTACTTTTTATGTTCATAACTTATTCTCTGATATAATGTATACCCTTGTGAAGCGCCAGTGAGTGGCCCCATGACCAGATACTTGCGCTATAAGTCATTAAATTATTATCAAGACCTCAAAAATATGAGTAAGCAATATCAAAGTTGAAATTTGCACATGTGAGCACAATCTCAACATGTAATCTTGCTAAAATATTCTTGTATTTTTGCTCTATCGGTCCTTTATTAGGAACCAACAAGCTAGACAAAACTTAGTTAATTATTCCCGTGCATCATTTGCATATTAGGTACAATCAAAAGCAAAGACGGGACAAAATGGCAAAATGATGAAAAAAGTTCTGGATGCCTTCTGAAAGTTACTGCACTATATATTGGAATTTCATTTTTATAACTTGTATCAATATACTGACAACAGTGAGCAATAGAGTTCATTGATATCAAAACATGCATCTGTTTCATCTGAAATACAAAATAATATGACAACATGTTGTGCATGGATGTAAATGAAGCCGATTTACAAACTCTGAACATACATGTATCATTTCTGCAGTACACCGAGAAGGGGGCCAAGATGCTCTAGGATCAGCCCTCGTATATCAATGTCATCAATGGACAGCAGTACCACTAAATCTACAAAATTGCACATTTCAAGAAGTCATTTACAAAGAACGCTATTCGTGTTGGTAGTGATATTCAATACATCAACAAACTAAGTACACATCAGTGCAAAATATATCACCGG
>OZ026625.1:75797799-75810299 GCA_964020975.1 Hermodice carunculata | reverse complement strand
TAGTCTGTGTTTGGTACTTGCTTGAGTGATAACAAGTTACCCCCCCCCCCCCCCCGCACAAGCCCCAGTGCTAGATATAATAGCAATTCTGGGGAAACTGTATCTAAAATTTTGAAGCGATATCGTATTGCTAAGCCCTGTAAGACAGCATATGTTGTTACTATCTCAAATGTGTTCTTATCACTGGCTTTAGTAGCCGACCCCTCTGACAATATATTGACCCAGAAGTAGATACATATCATTCAAATCCTGAAACTAAATGGCCTGTTGTTAAACAACGCAAACGAAGATCAAGAGGTCGAGGTCTCCGAGGTTTTAATAAAAGAAAACAAAAATACTCACGCTGAAGGAGATATTTCAGCCAGCTCAAAAGACAAGGCTAGAACATCATCAACTAACCATACTCATGTTGAAAAGAAAAAAGATTCCAGAGAGTACAGAGAATGTTAAAATATTATTTAATGAGAGTACAGTTAAACCCCTCACATAAATCTTTATCATGCTCCCACTGGGGGTGACACGATGTCGGATGCTTCTCTTTTGCAGGGCGTTGCATACTTTGATGTTTGCGGAGTTAATCCTCATAACCTCCCCCCCCCCCCCCCATGGGAAGCGAACAGGGCCAAAGCGCAAAGGTCTTACGCGTAGCAGTGCCCCCGCTGTTGTCAAGCCAAGCAACAGGAACATGGTCAAGAAGGCGTTTACATGAAAAAAAGGACAGATGGGGGGGGGGGGTACTTCAGATAATTTTATCCAGTAATTTGTATTCATTGAAATTACAAGTAGAAATACTGGTATATGTTCTGGGAAACCTACATTAGCTTAGCCAATGCTCTTGGAGAAAAAACGAGACGAAAAGATTATATAATCTTAAACGGCCGGAAAAACGAACATTTTCTGAAAGCGTGCAAACCGGAGAAACGTATAAAACCGTTTCTAAAGAAAAGAGAGCATACTTTGAGACAATTGTATGAAGGTCCAAACGTGCCACAATATATAATGCGCACGAGAAAAAAAATAGTGCCATACATCTAAGCAAGTTCCACCACACTTGCACTTAGGACGCACTTTCACACCAATTTACGAGATGGCAGTTCAACTGACTGTTGCCCAAGCGTGAACGGGTAAGTAGAATAGAAGCATTTCTGTTTCCAAATTTGTACAATTCTGACAGCTTATTCTGCGGAAAAGTGAATTTAAGTAATTGAGGTTTAAATATTGAGAGCTATGGCGAATTGCAAACATGACGAGGTAGCTCATTCCTAAGGTAACGGGTGGTGGGAAGAATAAATCAGTAACCCGATCAGTGCGAGCTCCAAGCTGAGGTAGGTCAAATCTTTGACAAGTATTGTGAGTAGACGTTTCAGGATTGGCAATGTTTGGAATTACAGATTGAATGTAATATGGAAATAGCTTGTTGACCATCTTATACATCAGGGTTGATTGAGCATTTTGATTCCAACACGCTGTTAACGGTCATTTAGATGACTCGAGAACCAATTCAGTAACTTCTCCCGAATTCCATTTTTCTCGAGTTTGGATAGCCGAACCTTGGGCCAGACCTCGTCAAAGACCTTACTTATATCTAAGAATACGAGGCGCACTTTTTTTGTTGGTCCAAAGCTGGACATGATTTGTGATACACAGTAACTAATTGATTGGCAGTGGAGTAGCCAGGATTAAAGCCGGACTGGTGGGCAGGAAGCACCAAATTGACTCTGAAAAAAAAATGAAAATGTGCTTGAAAACAACTTTTGCAAATACGTTGCCAATGCAACTTAGTAAAGAAGGCAGGTCTGTAGTTATTTTACGTGCTATCAACACATATTTTATGAAGTGGAGTCACAGTAGCTCGCTTCCACCAAGAAGGAAATGTATCACACCTAGGGAAAGATTAAAAAGTTTTGTGAGAGATTTATGTATTGAGAGTGGCCTTTCTTTCAAAAGCTTTGTACTGATACCATCGAGTCCAGTGGCTTTACAAACATCTAAATAATGTAGTATTTCGAAGAATTCTTCATCTGAAACATATATTGATCCGATTGTATTGGGCATTTATTCCCAGAAAAGTAGCAATTGATGAATCAAGAGTACACTGCTTGAGAAAAAAAATAAATAAAATTCGGCCTTTAATAGACTATCAGTAATGTGATTGCCTCCATGCAAGAGAGATGGGAAAGGGGACTTATGACTGCGATTCAGCACATACTTGACAGTGCGCCACCAGCTCTTCTTCATTTAGGCCGGATAATTTCAAGATGCACGAAGTTTATCGGGATACTCGTGGTCAGCAGTTTTAAGACGTTCTTGATAATCATTAAGCAGTCTTCTGAAAGACGACCATGCAGCTGTATCTCGGCTGCCTCCACTGGCTTCTACTTTGTTATACGCTCCACGCACTTGACGAAGGAAACACTGCAGCTCTGATGTATACCACCGTAAGTCGGAAGGCCGAACGTCGACACATTTATTGGGAACGCAGTGTTCTAAAGCAGCCGTAAACATTTGCAAGCATAAGTCGCAGCATGTATTAACATTATTTGACACGAAACAGAATTCCCAATTTATGGTGCTCAAATAGTCTCGTTTAGCCTATGCTATATACACTTCCCAATAAATCCATAGCAATAAGAATAAAACAAAGTCAATATATATATATATAGTATGCTTACGCACGTAGATGTTTATTAGGGCACTGAACTGAAACATATGCTGGTATATATATATATATATATATATATATATATATATATATATATATATATATATATATATATATATATATATATATATATATATATACATATACATATACATATATATATATATCACAATCTGGCATATCTTATGTATATTTTCAGTTTAACAAAGGTCAACCATCATAACTATATTACAAACATTAAACAATGCTCTAACGAAATCCAGCGTCCCATAACCTCCTTTTCGTCCCAATGATAACCCCGCACCAAAACCAGAGATAAAACACATTTCTCAATTTATTTCAAGATGGCCAAAAACTCTGGAAAGCGTAAGGTAAGTCTATACCAAAATGGATCCGAATCAGGTCCTTCACTTTTTGAATTATAAATTCAAAGTCGATCTACTGAATTGGTAAGTGTGGAATGAAAACTTAATCCCTTCTCGAATATAAATACTCAGCTCAAACTGTCACATGAACCAATCATCAACCGCCTGAATTGCCGCCAAAAACCCTTAGCCAATAACATGGCTGCACTGAATACCCTGGCTCAACAGTTTTAACCCATTGTAGTTGCGTACCGGCTAAACAGTATTTTCGGTATCTACTGCGTGCCGACAGAAAAATCATATTAAAAAGACCGAAAAGCGTTTTTGCATAATTCCATGGTCGCCTGTTATACACAGGTTCCTCCTTGTGTCGAAACAAAAGACGGGGACCGATGACATTGTGATCGCAGTTAGCTGTGGGGGGAAGCACTCGGGCATTTTCAATGAAATTAGGAATGTTGCCAATAATTTGATCTAGACAAGTTGCAGTCTGTACAGTGATACGAGTTAGTTCATTAACGAGAATAGACAGACAGTTGCAATTGGCAGTAGCAAGATCATCAGTTTATTACCTGGCGACGTGTGACGGTCTGTGTTCAAGTCTCCACATATTGTTATTTACACCAGTAGTCTTGGCTAAAGCTATTCTATCTTGGAACTTGTTCCGAGAAGAAGTCAAACAGTTTGGGACTCTATAAATAACGCTAAAAAAGGACTTTATTATCATGTAGCCTAACTTCAACCCAGAGTATTTCAAGGTCGGGAACTGCAAGGTCCGTCGGTTAACTACAAAAGAACAAGACACCAAAAGGACAGCTCTTCCACTGACAGCAATTGGTCACGACGCATAATGTTGTAAAAGCCGGGTATAGTAAAGTCCTCATTCTTTGAAATTTGAGAAAAATGTTTCAGAAATAGAAACTATATCAAATTCATCAGATAGATCAGAACGTATATATCTCATTTTATCCTAATTTAATCTTCTGGCATTTGGACTAGCCCATGAACATACCAGTGGTTGTCTCCTTTTGCTATGTCATAGATTTGTAGCTATAGATGTTCGATTTATCAACGATCACTTCTTGCCATAACTGTATTTATCTATATTGAATTATGCATTTCACTGAAAACGGACCTATAACGAATTGCTGTTTCAAAGGATTCCAATTTTATACTCACCCGGGTGTGCTTTCTAATTGAATATGTTATCAGTTACCACAGAGGTAATTGATAACACGTTACACTCTTAATTTGATTGGCTGTTTTAATAACAGTAATGCTTGTAAGAAAGTAAATGATTGGTTTGCTTGTCTTCAGGTAGAAGGGGCCTTAAAGTGCTCGACTATACGTAGCCAAAGCTCTACTACGCTTAGTGGAGTCTTGGCAACGTGTAAGTCCTCTGCGTTATGGCCAGGTGGGTTTGCCATATCTGCTGTTTTCACCTCGTATATTGCTTCATTTGGTGGCTACGCCCTTAATGTAGAAGGCACTTCCAGGTCAATTGCGGGCAGAAAATATCACAAAGTAACTGTGCCCAAATGAAGTCTACATAAAACTCTCTCCATGGAAAACTCACCCCCCCCCCCAACCCCCTCCAAAAAAAATTATAATTCGTGAATTTCGCCCAGAGACAGTACTTCCTGCACAATATAAGCAAACCCAGCCTCACAGTAATAACAGTCCAGCTCCTGTAAACATAAACATATGTTTAAGAAAGCGAGGCATAGCCGGAGCCAACTCGGGAACCTAGGATGGGCTGATGACCAACTCACTCCTAAAGGATAACGCGCATCGTTTAGGACCGTCCGAGACACCTTGTACTTGTCCTATGATTTTGAGGAAAAGATTTTGGCCCCTTGCGACCCCATGCCCCAGCTCATTTAAGGGCATTCTCGCAATAATATTGGCCCAATTGCTACTTTTAATAGCACTTAAGTTTTCAGATTCAAAATTCTACACAGTCAGTTCCACACTACACCAATTGATTGGGACGGTTCGCTTTCTTGACAGTTGAAATCAGCCGGGACCATATCCACGACGGGGAGCAGGAATTACAAACGTGATTTATGAATTATTTTCAGTTCGTTATCATGTCTCAGACAGTGACAGCTAGTGTATTCAGATATAATAATAGGTTAATGTATTGTAATTATTAAGTAAAACGGACTCCGGAAATATGGACAATAAAACGTTTGCCGAATAGTATATTTAAAACAATGCATACAACACCTGAGTTGGAATAGCGGAATGGATACAGTTATGGATCTTAACAACCTCTATCATTTTAGCTTTGTGGGTTTGACTCTTTCGCATGTCTTTTCTTTCTTTCTTTCTTTTTCTTTCTTTCTTTCTTTCTTTCTTTCTTTCTTTCTTTCTTTCTTTCTTTCTTTTCTTTCTTTCTTTCTTTCTTTCATTTTTCTTACTTTTTTCTTTCAATCATTCATTCATTCATTCATTTATTCATTTATTCATTATTTCAATTTGTCTGGTGTTTTCCTTACGCGCATTATTTGAATTCAAGGAATGGCTGTACAGGCCATAATTACAAGCAACATACCAGAAGTGTTGTCAATGATCTTTATATTTTAAAGCCATACATCGTATTTAATTTTTCTTCATCCGAGACCCTCAACATACTCTCCGTGATCCGACACGCATCGCTCGACATGCTTAATCGATTTTTCCAGAGCCAAAATGTACTTCTCCGCAGGTATCTCAGGCAAATCTGATTTGACAGCCTGAGCGAGGTCTTGGATGCACTTAAACGAAAGCCCAGCTAATACACTTTTTGGGAACATCCAAAAATCCAGTGGTACGAGATCAGAGGAGTAGGGTAGATGGGGTTTCAAATTTACCTTATTATCCTCCAAGTACTCCACCGCTTGCATGTGTAGTGCGGACTTGCATTGTCATGGCGGAGATACGATCTACTGGTGCCAATCTTGGGACGTTGCTCTTTTAGCTCTTCTTTTATCACTTAGGGCAAAACTGCAGTACCATAACTGTCCCCGGTCACCGTCTGACCCTCTGGAAGTATATCAACGGCGACTGGGCCCTTATAGGTGAAAAACTAAATGTGAATATTTTGTTCATACACCTAAATAAAGGACGAAAACTGTTGGACTGGGGTCTTCTACCAACCAAAGCATATTCCCGCGCTTATTTGGTGTTTCAAGGAAATGAAACCATGATTCGTCTCCTGTTACTATATCTGCCATTCGCTTTTTCCCATTTGGCCCCAAATCAGCCAAAATTTCAGATTTGTATTTCTTCACTCTCCATAAGCTAACATATCACGGTGTAACGTATATAAATATGGAAGTATTACTGTCCATATTGCACAATGTTTTTTTGTAGCTTTTTGACATACGCTGCATTAGCCCAAATAATTTAAAGGGTCCTGTGTGGGTAACTACACAGAACATGTTTCGGAGATGCATTTCGGACCCTCTTGGTTTTTTCCTCTTCAGACAAATGGTGGGAAACCCATCTTGCACACACATTAAAATGTTCAGGCTTATGCTGTGTACAGTGCTTTTGGATACCCCAGAGACTGAACCTATCCGAAGAACTGTTAATTTTGGATCACTTTTTGCAAAGTCTTTTACGCAGATACCAACTGTCCTTCATCATCGGTGGCAGTTCCTGAAATTAGGACAAATTTCGACCAATTTGTGGTGTTTGTCACGCAGTGAAACTGAGTTTTTTTAAATATATATTCCTATTCAAATACGCTTTGTCCCTGATGTCCTCATTTAGATATCCTGAAATGGCATTTTGAATGTTGGCATTGTTGCCTTTACCATTGACTTCGAGGTCTCGTTCACGACCTCTGGAACCCGCCCTGACCTCGGCTCATCGGAAAACCTTTCCTCGCCTGTCTTACAATCATGAATCCAACAGAAGACTCTACGTTCTGAAGGAGCAGACTAACCTGAAACGTTCTGCCAATCTGCTAGAATTTCTTTCTCTGGGTCTTCAGTTTTGCACGAACAAAGTTGTAGAATCTTATTTGGGCCGCACTAGGAGATTCCATGTTGAAGCCACGAACACGGACAGACTTTTTCAATTATGTCCATACAACAATACCAAATGTAAGTCACATGATGCACTTTCTTTTTAAATTAAAGCAAAGGTATGCATGAGTGCCCATGTGAAATTTCATCCCAAAATAATACGCGCAAGTGTCATTTTTGCACCTATTCTGGGATGGCCCTCGTACAGAACTAAATATGGATATTTGACACGGACACTGGACTTTGCTGTCTTCCCGTCTGTTTTTCCATAAGTAGTATTTATGATGGACAAAAACGTTACTGGCCAGCTTTTTTTTATATGTTTCCAAATGGACAGTCTTAGAATAAAATTTACAATATGATAAAGACAAGTTAATAACCAAACGTCTTCACTTTGTTTTTCATTTATAGTCTTAGTAGACAGATGCTCTATTCAAAATGTCACATAAGTCATAAAATGTTTGAAATACGCTATAAAGCTGTTGATCAGATGAATGTTTTTTCCCCAATAAGTTAACTTAGCTAACAGTATTTTATTTCATTATTATCATTTTTTTTCTTGGGCGCCAGCAAGCCTCCCCAAAGTTTTGGTGGGGTTGTCGGGCTCGACCTTTCGCAAACATACCCCTGCTAGTACAATCTTTGCCAAAAGAGACACCTTTGTCAGGGAATTTTGTAACCGAAATAGCAGAAAATATGGTCCTAACTGGCGTTAAAAGTGCCAAAGGAAGAAAGCTTTGATCTAAGTTAGGGATTTTTTTTCCGAATTTGGGCCATATAAGAAAAGAAAATACCGAACTTTTGTTGGAAAAATTTCGCTGAAAGGAGGGGGGTTCAGATGGGCGTATATCCAGTATCGTCACCAACGGGAGTTCCCCCACCCCCACCCCCACCCCCATACTAGCCCTTTTGGAAAACGAGTCAAGTTAGGTCACGTGGCTGATTTACTGGTAGGATTATGGCAAGCCACAAGGCATCTAATCCTTTTTGGCGATGTCACTATATCTTTTAGCGATGTCAACAAATAATTTGGCAATATCGCTAAATCAGTTGGCGATATTGTTAAATGGTCTCTTTTACTGATGCCCCTAAATCTTTTTTATAATATCCCCAAATGCTTTAGATATATCCCTAAAGGATTTAACAAATTACGTTAAATGTTGGACAGATATCGCCAAATGAGATGTATTTAACAATATCGCTAGATGATTAGCAATATCCCTAACTTATTTAGCAATATCGCCAAATTACTTAGCGATATCGCCAAATGACTTAGTGATATCGCCGAGTACGTGAATCCGTGCATGCAGGGTAAATGTACTTTCCCTGTGTAATGGAAGGCGCGAAACAGCGAGCACTTGAACCTGTAGGCCTGTCTGTTAAGTTTCACGACAAAATTAATAGTTGGCATCAATGATAATGAACACATTGACAATGTCAGAGAAGATGATTAATCCTCAACCGAACACTTAGGCAGGATGCAGCTATCGCACTTCCATCAAAATCATCGGCAGCTATATTGGACAAAACTTAGGACAGGAAATAGAAATATAGTTTGCAATATTGCGAAATGATTTAGGGATGCCTTTATATGTCATAGTGATATTGCTTAATCATACACATTCAGGGATATCACAAAATCATTTGGCGATATCTCTAAATAATATATCTAATATTTAGAAACATTGCTAGATATGCTATTTGGTGATATCGCCAAACATTCAGCTATGTCGTATGTCGCTAAATAATAAAGCGATATCGCTTATTGATTTAGACATAACGCTTCAATATTTTGCGATCTCTCTTAATATTCAACGACATCGCTAAATGATTTGGCGATGTCACCAAATCATTTAGCGATATCACCAAGTAGGATTGAATGTCTTGTCATGCAGGATTTCCTTCACATCCCTTGCCGCTGGGTGCAAACGGACACTCGATGTAGAATTGACACTTTATGATTTCTCTATAATATTTACTATTGAGTTTACAACAGTAGATACATAGCATTAATCCAATTAATAGCAGTTAAGGTAAAGTTAAAGTTAAATAAGCATGAAAGTTACAATTCAGGTTCCGTTACTTTTGTATTTGAACAGATGACTGGACGTTTATGTGACTCCTATAAAAGTCCCACCATGTATAAAATATACAGGCATCCTATAGTCATGTCCCTCCAAAATATGAACAGTTTGTCGGATTATAATATCAGGATATGCAACCTTGTTAGAGTTCTAATGCTCTAGCTGAATGATAATTTGGTGATAAAGGTTCAATGTACTCATGCAAGTGAAAATATTATTGCAATAAGCTGCACGTTTCAATGATTCATGATTCAATGGGAAGTATAACCACGGCAGAGACGTGATCAGACTGATAATGATCATAGATATGGGAAGTATTATTACGTCACAGTTGTGATCATGTTGGTAATAGTAATGATATTATGGGAAATAATATCACGCCAGAGTCATGATCAGACTGATAATAATTATGATATAATAGAACGAATTAATACGTCAGAATCGTGATCAAATTGATCTGATTTTCGACGAGGTTAGTTTAAATGGCCCAGAGGGAGTGTTTTGTCACCCAATCCAAATTGTGGAAGTGACAATATCCAGGTAGGCTTACCCTGATTCAAATAGGATAGAGATTTACAAAGTTGTAGCCATGTGCAAAATCTTCATATGACCTACTGACCTTGACCCTTGACCTGTACAGATCACTTCTGAACTTACATAAATATGCATCACTATAATCTCTTCCTTGACAGTTTTGGCTTTACGAATATTTCAGAGGGCTCAATGAACTTGACCTTTGGCTTTTAGAGGTCACATGTAAATTACAAAACTGTGAAGTGTTACAATAGCAACAGTTTGACTCCAACATGGTCCAAATCGAATGAAAATTAATCGAGTGATTGCTCAATGAATATTTCAAAGGGCCAAATGACCTTCACAATTGACCTTTAGAGGTCACATGTAGTTTATAAAGTTGTGCAGAGTGACAATGGCCGCAATTTGAGCCAGACATGACCAAAATCGGATAAAAATTAATCCAGTTATGACTCAATCGATATTTCAAATGGCCCGCAATTTGAGCCAGACATGACCAAAATCGGATGAAAATTAATCCAGTTATGACTCAATCAATATTTCAAACGGCCAAATTACATTGAGCTTTGACCTTACGAGGTCACATGTAAATTACAAACTTACGCAGTGTTACCACAGCTACAATTTGATTATGATCACGATAACAATTCGATTAAACATTATAGAGTTATGGCTGGATGAAAATTTCAAAGGGGCAAATGACTATGACCTTTGAGCTTTAGAGGTCACATGTATATATCAAAATTGTGCAACGATACATTTCGCCGTTTTGAGCCCAAATTAAACAAAATCGGATTAAAAAATGATGTATTCATGGCAAACTGAAGGTTTTTTGAAGGTCAATGACCTGGACCTTGAAAGGTCACATGTTAATTATAGGTGCGTGCGTTATTGCATTCCCAACCAGTCGAAATGCTGAGACATGAATGAGATTGATTGGCTACCAGCACGCCTCGGTTCCAAGCTAAGCCTTAGGCTGTGACGTCACCAAAATACACAAAATCCAACATGGCGGCCATGATATTAACTGGTATCACATACAAATAAGAAATTTGTAAAAAGTTGTACAAAAGATGTGTTATGGTCTCTTACCTTTATATGTCCTCTTTCCACAGATTTAAATCCACATTATGGTATTATTCCAGTCTAATAAGAGGGCCATGGTAGTCCAGTATGTCCATTTCATTTCTGATCTGTCAGCCATTGCTGACCCAAATATCCAGAAGTCATGTACATGTAATTTGATCAAATTTTGTACAAGCAATGTGATGACAAAATATTTTGCCATCCACTGCAAAAATACTTCCCTGATGCAAGCAGTAAGATGTAGGTCCAAATTAGAAAGAAATAATCTTCTGACCTGACTTTGAATTTCAACCTCTAAAATCCGCCATTTTGCAAAAAAATCCACTTTTTCTACAAAGCTCCACTTTTGTAACATGGGGTCTATTCCCAGCAATTTGCACCAAGAATGCACTGCCAAAGCATACAGATCCATAATCCAATGGGGGTGGTGGGATAGTGACAACCTTGTGTCCACCTTTCTGCCAAAAAGGAAGGAACCCCAAAATGACATATTTAGGGGGTAGGGCCCTTTGAATTTTGATCAAATCTGTACAATTTGCCCTAGAATGCTCAAATATATTTTTTTCGCAACTTAAAATATCAGTAAATAGAAACTTATCCTAATCTATGTTATTACAGAAAAGGTTTTATTTTATCAGTAGTTCTAAACCCCCATTACTTCTGATAAAATGGACTGTTCTGTTATTCAAATTGGACTACTTGTATCTTGAAAATTTAACCCAATCCAGCCCAAATTTATACCCTATTGAAAAGCATGAACACTTGTTGGTCAAGTTACAGCGTGAAAGGGTTATGGATCTGTTTTAAATTAAAATGCCAGAGCAGTATCTGGTTGGTGGGTGTTCCAAACAGGCATCTATTGTGTCTTTAGTGGGGTATCGGGTGACAGGATGCTCGTAAAATGACCATTAATCGTAACCCAATAAATGCACTGACTGTTATATACACTAAAACCTCTCTAACCTAACACCTCCATATACCGAACACCTCTCTATACTGAACACCATTTCTTGGTCCCGAATGTATACTTCCAATGTTAGCAAACTTCCCTATACTAAACACCTCCCCTTACAGAACACTTTTTTCAGGTCCCAATGGTGTTCGGTATAGGAAGGTTTTACTGTAAGTGGTAAATGACTTATCACACCCTTTTCATGTGATCCGCGAACACCTCAACACTCCCAAATAGCAGGGACTAAGATGTGCCCATGCGTCTTTGTTTACATAAGCACTGCCCAGCAATGGAACCGAGAACGAGGCTGCTGATTTGACCCCTAATCTCGCATCTCATTAAACCCAGGTCAGCATCTCGACTGAACGCATTGAGCCCATTGAACTTCTCGTGCAGTTTTCAGCATGTTTTACTCAAAATATAGGAATTTTAACAGTGCATCTTCTTTGTGCACTAAATTTGGCCTTTAAGACTCTGTCAATTTTCATCCGATTTTGATCTGGTTGGGCTCAATTGTTTTTTTTTGGGGGGGGTGAATTTTTATTTTTATTTTTTTCTCTTTTTTTTGTTGTTATTGTTGTTGTTGTTGTTGTAGTTTTTTTTTGGGGGGGGGGGGATATTTATTTTTCCATTCGAACAGCCATATGACCTTGACCTTCAAACTTGATGGGGCAGGTCCTGATTAGATTTTTGTTTGCCCTTAGGACAGCTATCCACAGAACTCATTCGAATCTGTTGATAAGTTATCGGACTTATGCAAAACCCCCGGCGATTTTTACCATGGTCACCCGATTGGATAAA